>CAJUYG010000590.1:60653-82256 GCA_910591675.1 Galerucella calmariensis
TCGAAAACATCTTTAGTCACTCGCTTCATAAGACACTCGTTTTTGACTTTTTTATACTATTTTGTTATTTGTGTTTTTTAGGAATGGCGGAAAGTAGTGCCTCAGAAACGGACGGGCCACAAGACTGACATCAACCCGAAACGTTAGTACCTATCGTAAATGACAGAATTTTATCCTGAAGACATTCTTTCTTGAAAGAAGTAAAAAATATATAGATATAGGTATATAAAAAGAAATATATAAGAAACAAAATTTCCATGTTGGAAAAAATTACGTGGTTGTAAGTAAAAAACAAATGAGCTCGATATATGACGGTGTTTGTTGATGATAATAATAATTTATGGTTTTTGTTTCGATTAATTTCGTGTTTTCTTTGTCGTAGTGGGATCGATTGTCGAGTTTTATTCCGGTGAAAATTCGGTTTATAAATGGTGGCTTTTTTTGGTTTTCAAAACGCCGAATTAAAATTGTCTCTTCGATTCCATTACGTTAAGTTTTTTGCAAACCATCAAAGCAGTTATTACTGTATATTAGATGTTTTTAACTATTCTAAAAATGTATTCATAATGAAATTACACAAAATACGTCGAAAAGTCAAACGAATTTTTTTTCGGGAAAAGAGGATTTTCAAAATTTTGGTATATAAATGTTACAAAAGCTGAATAAAATAATACCACAGCCATACGGCTTTGTAATTTTTATAAGTAAAAATGAAACATTGTTTGAAAATTTAGAATTTTCTTCTCAATCCAACTCTCTTCCAAAAATAACAATTGAAGAAAACCAATTATCAATGTTTAATAACGATCTCCTATGTTATTCTCACAAAAATATATTTTATTTGCTTAGAGGTTGATGAATTACGAATTTGATTCCAAGAACTTGACAAAATTAATCAACATATTTGAAAAAACTATTTTGTGCTACACTTTGTAAATAGATACAAACAGTAATATCAAAGATTACATAATAAAATATAAGATATTTCACTCTAGGGCGGTTTGATTCAAGTTGCTGTCCCAAACGGACGCCGCTCTCAAAAATTATGTTTATGATTCGATTTTGTTGTCAATAACGAGACCGGTAGATAACAGAACAGTTCGAAGAGCTTATTTTATTTTAAGCTATACAGGAGTTATTAGAGAAATATATAATTAAATTAATAGGATTCTTTATATATATAGAATTGAATTTTTCGATAAATATATTTTCCATCGCAATAACTTTCTCAACAATGTCCCTTGATGGTACACATAAGCCACTAAACTCATCCTTCTTTGTCGTGTAAGCTTTCAGTTTACAGAAAAAAGTTCCTCTGTTTATTAAATTATCAGCCGAATGGGCAAACTTTAAGCATGTTTCACATGAATGTTGTATTAGACATTTTTTAACAAATACCCCATAACATACACTAAAGCATTTCCTTATGGGCTTGATAGATTTTGGTAATCTGTTGTAAACACTTTTAAAGACACATTTTTAGTTTCTGTAGGAAAAGTGAACTGTTCTAGGCATTCTTTGTGCCTTCACTTCACCTTCACCGTTCTAAAATAACAGCGCTCGACGGGCGACGTCCCGTATTATATGCCAAATTAAATGCAGTGAGGACGTAGCGACGCACTGTACCATCCAAGTCACCAGACAGTCACCAACGGCATCGGTGCTTTACGCGATAAATTCTAACGAGTGAAACATCTTATATTTTATTCTGTAATCTTTGTTAATATAGTTTAAGCTTTAAATAATTTTACTAGGAATATAAAAATTTTATATATGTTTTTTAAATAATATGCAGAAGGTTGGCTTTGAAAAAACTACTCAAAAAATCACAAATGCTAATTTTAAAAGGCTAAAGATTCAACCTGTAAGAAAACTGAATCGCATATTCGTGTTGTTATCGGCAAAAATACCATGACCAGAAAGTGAATAATTTATTTAAAGTAAACACAAGCAGAATCGATTGTTTAAAATGATGTTCAAAAAAATCTAGTTTTGATTTTATATATTTGGACTGGTTTGGATGAACTAGAATGAACACTAGAATATTAACAAAATAATGCAACAATTTTTCGATATATGAGCTGAGGAGAGGTAAAATAGAGTGAAATGAACTGCCCTTACGTTGGGGACTCGTAATTTTGCTTAATTTGCCAAATAATTTTATACATAAAATTTTAAATTGAAATGACCGCGAAACAAAATGTTCTTTTCCTGAAAATACTAGTTGACAGTTTGACTTTTTCACGTAAATAAATGTTTATCGTTCGGTGTATTTGGCATGCCCCAAAATAAAATAATTATAAATGTCTTTTCTATGTGTCTTCGACGTGAAGTATACCTCATCCTGTATAGAAAATGTCCTTTTTCTTAGCTTATAACCATTTTAGACAAGGAAAGTTCAAATAATGTAATGTTTATCAAATTTATTTTAAAATAAATATATCAACTACAAGTAGAAAATTTTTTAGCTAATTTTCATCATGTTTATATGTGATTGATTAATAAAATTTTTGGGATAATTGTCCTTGAAAATGGTTATTAACTAAAATTTTGAAGCTGCTTTGATGATAAGATTTATCATATATATCGAAAAACCCTCGGGATATTCCCACAATTGAAAAAAATTATATCTATCTGTGATTTAATCAAAATTTTTGATGTATATTTTCTCTAAAAATATCTTAAATATTATTATATAAAATTAAACAATTAGAAGTAGTTAATTGATAAAAATACTTTTGAATTTTTGAATAATAATGAGTTCTCCACACATCAAACAAACAAAAATATTTTAAATGTAACAAAAAATTTAAATTAGAAACTTTTTTGAAATCTATATAAAAATTATGTTTAATTTCTAATAAAATATTTATCAAATTTTAGCCAAAATTAGTTTATTCAAGTTGCCAACTGTAAAATAATTTTAGCCTTTCTCTCTATGTTTGTCATTTTGTGTGTGAGGAGTTCGTTCTATAAAAAAAATAAATGGAAAATTGATTGTAAAAATTTCCGTGATACCATCGATTTTCCAAGTGATATTTTTGTTGATTTTTTTGTCATATAAACAATGAAGTGCAATTAGATGGTATATACATACATATATATTTACATCAATATTACGTAGTATATAAGATATATTGAATATATTATATATTTGAAAAAAAGGAAGCTATTTTGTTTTTTGAGAGAAAAAAGATTGACTCCAGGTAGAGTTTAAAAAAAATGCTTCATTTCCCCCTTTTCCCTATTTCAACAACCGTCAGATTACGACCAACCATAACCAAACCGATTCCGACAGTTACATAAGCGTCAGTTCTTCAAAATATCATTTTACATCACTTTTATAAACAGAAATGGAAATTATCCACATACACAGAGCTCTATTTCTAATAAATATCAGAAAGAAGCTAGAAACCACCTAAATTTAATATTAATGTTACACCATTCCAGAATTATTGGAAATAAAATATATCACTTTCTTAAATTTAGTATTTAATACTTAAATTTTGGGCCAGCCGGTACAGAGTGATGAGATCATTGATTTATAGACTAGTACTTCAAATACCTTAACAAATTGAGTAGCCATTAGATATTTGAAATTGAAAATTATCTATCATTATTCACACACAAATAATATACAATGAAATGTCTCGTACATTTTTCGAAGTCCTTTTCTAATAAAAATTGTATATAAATTATTTTAAACATAAATACAAAAGGTTGTCACAAAAGCTACTAAATAAAGCAGTAGATACGTTACGGTCAATATCTAAAAGCACCTGTAAAAAGTGATCAAAAAAGATATTCGTTGAACTGACGCCCACAACCCAACCAGATTTTACAGTCAAAAAACACATATTTAAGTTGGACCAAATAATCCAATACTATGTTGTATATAATATGGTATGCTTTTATACATATCCTTTGAACTTGAAAACTAAATTTCTCCGTGTTCAAATAATCTTTAGATTTAGTTAAGAAAGAAAAGATTAAACAAAAATTAAACACAAGCGTGAAAATCAAAAGAACGCGTGGGTTATTTAGTTGGAGGTTCAAATCGAAACATTCCAACCATATATGTGCCAGATTTTTTATTCACAAAAAAACTACAGAATTGGAATTGGAAGAGCTCCAAAGATTTGTCTAATATAGATTGTGATTCAAATAATATAATAATTTTAAAGAGTTTTTTTATAGTTATGATTGTGGAAGCTTTAATTATTTCAAACGGACTTAGTTGAAAATGATAACTTCATTGTTACCTACAAAAAAATCCAATGTAAAACATGAATTATAACTACCTAAATATAATTTACTATTTAAGTGAGATAAAGGCTTAACTAACGTACGTGTGCGAAATTTGACGAGAGCGTAGCATGAGTTGGGTAATCGTAAAATTGTTAATTTTATTACATTCACAAACATGTATCTATTCACCTATTTTGAAGATTATCCATCGAAAAATTTGCGGGTTTCAATGTGCTGCACTTTAATTTGATAATAATTCTGGAACCCTAGTGAATAGAATTTTAAATTTTGTATTTTAGTTATAAATTATTGGATATTTTTCACAAATGGGTAATACTTTTGTGGGTTGCATAATAGTATATTTTTAAAAATTTTAAAAAATACTGGGATTTTCACTGTTAATAAATCTCATGCTACTTTCCCAATTTAAATCATATTATGTAATGACTTTTAATATTCAACTCACACAAATCTAACTGACCAGGCGCAAGAATAACAAAAATCTATTGTACCTAAACTAGACAGGTACCTCCAAATGTAGGTAGTTCCAAATTATTTTTTACAAATTCCATACTTATTCGCAATTCGATGAAAGTTATTTTTAAACAAAAATCATAAGTAAAACCTTTAGTGTACAATATTAACTTAAGTAAGTGCATCTTTTAAATCTTTTGGAATTCTACTATATCTACAGCTCCACACTAACTATAAAGAAAGTATTAAAAATTCACATAAGACTCAGAGACAGCACTAGTTTTTCCAATTCCCATAATTACTGAAAAACACTGTTTTAAATATTTGTGTGTTTCACTTTCTACGCTTGCAATGCAACAGCAATTTCTATAAGAGAGCTCAATGTTCAAAAACAAACCTAACTTATACATAACCTCACTTTGAATATACCTCTGATAACAAAACTCTCGCGCCAAATTTTTTGTTGTTAAATTCTATTAAGGTTAGGATGGTTTTGAGTTTGAGCAGACAAAGATGAGGTGGCGGAAAATTAAATGTAAGAATTATGTTTTATTGCAATGAAAAGAGCAACCCACTGAAATTTGAATTAAAATTACCTATTTGCCTCTACCTATACTTACATTAAAGTAAGGCTGACATCTAGTGGTAGTCCAGTAACTGAAGACCTGAAAATAGGCAAACCTATCAATATATTTGTCCAATAATTTTTTTTGGCTTGATTTGTAGGTCTTGACAGGTACTTCAAAGGGAAAAAAAGTTCTCCAAGATTGCGCCTTGACTAAGGGTCCAAAATGGCCCCTAAGCCCCCAAAAAAACGGTGTCTCGCCATTATCTCCCGAAATATGCAATTTGGAACATTTTTGTTAGGTAAAAAGTGAAGGTCGTTAAATTATCTACAAAAATGGTCCCTATCATTTTTTTCCAAAATGCAATAGTTTTCGAGATAATCGCATCCAAACGTCCCCTCGCTTACGCGGCTGCACTACCTCTAGAAATGCTACCGTCTATAAAATTAACTAGTAAACCGGCGGACAAATTCTTCCAGAACTCGGTCAAAAATTAATATTTTTCGATGATTTAAAGTTCAATGTAATGGGAATATCCGTAGGTATCAATATGTGTACCTTAAACCCCGTTCTCGCCAGTCGAGGACATTGAAAAAAGTGGCCAATGTTATTTCCAGGAACATTCAGGACCTCCCCAGACCCCATTTGAAAAAACAAGGGATAATAAACCATTTGAAATGAATAAAATGTTAATGATTTAATGGAAAAGGCCAAAATATTGGGGAAAAATAACATTGGCCACTTTTTGCAATGTCCTCGACGGGCGAGAACGCCGGGGTTTAAGGTACACATATTGATACCTACGGATATTCCCATTACAATGAACTTTAAATCATCGAAAAATATTGATTTTCGGCCGAGTTATGGAAGAATTTGTCCGCCGGTTTACAAGTTAATTTTATAGACGGTAGCATTTATAGAGGTAGTGCAGCTGCGTAAGCGAGGGGACGTTTGGATGCGATTATCTCGAAAACTATTGCATTTTGGAAAAAAATGATAGGGACCATTTTTGTAGATAATTTAACGACCTTCACTTTTTACCTGAACAAAAATTTTCCAAATTGCATATTTCGGGAGATAATGGCGGGAAACCGTTTTTTGGAGGGCTTAGGGGCCATTTTGGACCCTTAGCCAAGGCGCAATCTTGGAGAACTTTTTCTCCCTTTGAAGTACAAAGTATAAAGGGTTAACTATCGACTAAGTGGATTTTTTGTTCAGATTTCATTTAGATGGAGATTCAGAATCAACATTTCCACCAGTGGCGTAGACTATTGATAAAACTTTATCTACAAAGCGACATTGAGACAGAATTTTGTTATTACAATGGTCTAGTACCCAGGTCCACTAGTTATTGATATAAGTATTAGTTCTGAGTATGTAAAACATTATTTAATTTTGCGCTACCAATAACCATGTTTCGGCTTAAAAAATTGTAATATATATACAAAAATTGTGAAATTCATGTGGAAAAAAACTGCAAGTGTGCCACCATTTTGTGCAATTTTTGAATACCTAGTGTTTGTAAAACATTTACATTAGTTATTGTGATAATTTGTTATAGACATTTTTTTAATGCCTTTTATTTAATACTACAGGCGACTGGCATTTTTCCAAAATTCCCCAACCTTTTCTTTAAGTACAACCGTTAAAAAAAGTGAGTTAGGATTTAAACATTTTTATCAATTTGAAATCGGTATTGAACAAAAAAAAACTGTTTAAAAAAAGTATAGATATTTACAGCCACCGCCTGAAGTATCAATTTTTTTTTTAAATAAATGCGGTCCAAACGAGTGTTACAGTTGAACAATGTAAAGTAACCTTTATAGTATACGCGTAAAAAACCTATTTTTTAAATGTTAAAAATAAATAAGTTTCTTATTGCTTGTGAAGCAGTTACAGCGCGTCTAATTGGTTCTTCCTTTTCCGAAATTTCCATACATTTCCTTCAAAATAATCAACACCATTAAAGGAGGTAAACTTAGTAAATTTTCTTCAAAAAAAGAAAGAAATGTTTGTAATTTCGTCAAATCGAATTCCGATATAACCGCGTCTATTTTCTGAACAGAAAATTATTGTGTTCTCATATTGTTATTTAATGTTTGTAATAAAAACTAAAGTTAGTTTTTTTGTTTTTAGAATTATAAGATTAATTTGTACATTGTTGCAGTAAATGTAGTTTCTCGTAAGTTATGACAGAATAGTTTGTTTTAACCTTACAATGCTCTTATTATACATTTTTTTTGTTGTATTTTGTTGTACATGTATTACTTTTTATTATTATTATAAGTGATTCTTATTTTCATTAGTTGGGCTATGTTAAAGTTAGCTATTCTGTACCTTTTAAGTAAAAATATCCTCTTTTTTCATTGGTTTTAAGTACCTATACACTGAGGCAGTACTCTTACACTTACATCCAATTGATTTGCACGATTTTTGAAGCACGTCGCTTTTGAAATTTAAAATAAAATCCCAGTTTTCACAGTCTAGCACTTTGTGGTTATTTGCGCTTGTCGACAGTCAAAAGCTGTCGATAAATGGTTATTTTTTTGTATTTCACACTGACTTTAGATAAACTATAGTATCGAATAAATAGTGAAGTACCAGCAAATGAGAAGAGCAAATTGTATAAGAACGATTCAACAACTTCTCGATAACGAATGCTGGACATGTGAGAATATATATTTGCTTTATATTAAAGCTTAATAATTAATAAACAAGTAAAAGTATTGCGTGAATCAATTACTTAAGATATACTCGAAAAGTATCCAAAAATTGTGCTCAATTAAGTTTTAGTGAGAATACTGCTTCGTAATATTCTTCTTGCACCCAGTGTCAGTATTTTTTGTTAAAAAAATTAAACAAACGGACCAAGGTCTTACTAGATTTTAGAATATCATTCCACGATTTTTAGCTTTTTCTTCACAACTATAAGACTTTGAATAGTTATTATTTCTACATATTTTTTTACATACACATAATTTTAATGATTTTTATATCAATGACATATTTGTTAAATATTTCTTAGTTGCAGAGTATAAGAAGAGACAGAAAAAACGTAATAAACTTAAGGTTTTTTGCTTCGATGAGCGTGTACATAGATTTTTTCATCTCAGCACACGTTTGGTGTGCCTGCTAATGTTTTCAAACCTCTCAGCAACTCGATTTTGATGTTTTTTTAAATCGACAAAGTTTTCGTTTTTTTTTTAAATAACCTCAACAAACAATAGTATACACTTTTTCCCACATTTAACCATTTTGAAGACGGTTGAGGATGAGAAGTAGATCTTTTTCTATTTGTAGATTTTGTTTTTGTTTTAAGTTGCAATATTTTTAGGCTATTATTTCTTTCTGGGTGAAGTTCAGTCGTTTTCTGAATTTTCAAACAAAAATTACACGAGCTTAGCCATAGCTTCATAAAACGGTTCCCTGACACATTAGAATGTATTTTGTAGCTCTAACTAGACGAAACCAAAAATATAGATAATATAGATATTATGAAGTGAAAAGTTTGACTTTTTTGGGTTTAATTAATAGGTACATCAGTTTTAGGGTATAAACATTTTTTGGAAGATTTAATTCCACAACTTTATCTGCATTTAATTTCAGTGCCAGTTTTTCATTCTTTGATATTATTATATACAGTATAGAGCGAATAAAAGGAATAAATTCGTCATCCCGTGAGCCGGCGGCTTCAATGATAAATCCTAAAACCCGTTGATTTTTAACGATACCTTTTTATTTTTGACGTCATCTATGTGAGCGTGATCACGTCATCGCTAAAATTTTAAAATGGTAATGTGGGTGCTGTAAAAACATTATTTGAAACGTCTTTTAAACACCTATTCATCCATATAAATATGTCTGTGTAATTATTGATGTTTTTTATTTGTTCAAAAAATTAATGACGTGCCACGAACTCTTCCTGAACCTTCTCATACGTATCCTTTCTTTGAGCTCATTGATATTTTGTGATCTATTTTGGTACACTTTACTTTTCAAATATCCCCATAAAAAGTAATCAATATAGGAGTCAAATCTGGTTACCTATGCGGCCATTCTAATGTTACTCTTCGACCTATATCCACCGATATGGAAAGACGTTGTTCAAATAGTTGCGCACCATCTTGCTGCAGCCATAAATCATTTCTGTTTGGAAAATTTTCAATTCGGGGATGTATGTATGTAACAAGAAGGGAGCAAGAAGTTTTAAAGAAATTCTCAATATCAAGGACCCGTTGATTTAGATAAAATCACTCGTCCTGACGGACTCGTGATTTTATCAATCGGTTTGTTTTCATATTTTTGCCAAATAAACAGCTTTTTGTGGAAAAGAAAAAATTATTGATAAAATTTGAAGCTCTCGTGGTATTACCTTTGATAATGTTTTATTCAAGCATGTTGTCTAATAACAGTATTCGGTTATTTTCATATTTTGTTAAAAGGGCCCTCCTCCTTCGGAGTCGGGCTATTTCGCCAAAATATGAAAATAAACTCATGCAGCTATTAGACAACATGCTTTCATAAATAATTATCGGCAATTTTGATGCACTTGTGTAATTACTTTCGATAACTTTGACGATTGATATGAGCGTTTAGTAGAAATGTAGCTTCTAGCTTCATCAGAGAAAAGAACCTTTTTTGAAAACATCGGATATCTGTTATTTTGTTCCATTAAAATTTCACAAAATTCAATTCGTCTATCAAAATCATCTCCAATAAGTTCTTGTGCTAAGCTTAGTTTGTAGTTATGCTACCTTTCCTTCTTTAGTTTTCTAAGAACTGTTGCATGGTCCATGTCATCATCTAATGTCATTTGCCGTGAACTGGTATGGGTTATCTTGAAAGGCTAACAGAACATCTAGTTGTTTGTTTTCAGATATTGGGTTTCTACTACCTTCAGGGAGGTCTTTGACATGACCCGTTTCTTTGAATTTCTTCTTAACTTTGCTTGGGGTTTTTATTATTAAGGGGCATCTACCAAATTCGACCTTGCACAATTATGATTTGTATATTTTTTCGTCTTCCTACGTCCTCACGTTTAAGTTCACATAACGAAAACTTTATTAGAAATATGAAAGCTCCGCAACATGTAAGTAGCCAAGCGGTCCAAGCGGATTTTGGTTCACGTACTACTCTATAAGCTTCGTCAGTACTGAACTGGGAGACCGCCGAGACCGGCGAGCGTTGTATCAACAATGGAACAGCACGCGACTACCGCAGCAGAGAGACAATGTCAGTCATAGAAGGATAGAAAAGCGAGCGATGGATTTTTATCCGATATTTTAGTGGTAGCAACCGAATTTCAATAAGGAATTGTACGGTCATAAGTAATTTGAGGGTTCTGAGATTTTTATATAGTATTCATAAAGCTTCAAATTAGACTTCTTATCAATTAGTTTTTCCATTTAATCCATATTTAATTCTTTACAAGGGCTCAAACTTTGCTTAATATGTGTAATTACCTCATGATTCGTATTTTTTTCAACAAAATTTGGTTAGCATTTCAAAGTTTTTATTCGATGAGAACTCTAAGTTCAACATTAATCTACATGATATATTTTTTTCTTAATTTTCAATACATCCATTACCTCAAAATTCTTTGCCAAAAATATTTCGATATTTTCTCAAATCGCTACCGATAGATTCCCCTTAAATAACGTACCCACATACCTCTTTCTGTGTACGTGTTTTATCTCCACAACCAATCATTATTAGAATTTCAATTCTTCGGGTTTCAGTCAGCTTCATGTTAAATGTTGATAGATACAAAGACTTTTTGAATACGTCTATTAAAATAATACTATTAATCACTTGAGAGAAAGATACTTAGTAATTAAGTTTGAATTTTCAAGTATCAATTTTGATGTTGATAAGGTAACTAGATTTTTAAAAAAGGTAAAAAGTAGGTAGATAAGATTTCATTAGGTACCATTGACGGCTTTTACAAACTTTATTTTTGGGTGTCAATAAATACATCATACCAATATTTAATACATTTTTTATTAAGAAATCTGTTGAAATTTCATCAATAATATTTGTGACAATACGCAAATCTATTACTGTACATATTGATATGGTTGATTAGGTATTGAAGAAACCTTTCAATGTATTACCATTTAAAAATTTTAGGGATGACGTCGACACGCTCACATAGATTACGTCAAAAATAAAACGGTATCCTTACGAATAGCCTGTTCAAAAATAAAAATCGACAGGCTACAGGATTTTTCCTTAAAGTCGCCTGCTAACGAAATAACGGATTTGTTTTTTTCATTTGCACCATACTGTATAATATCCCCCATTAGTGTTCTATGTCTTTGTGTTACGGGGTCAATTTAATTTTCTTTGAAAATGAATATGTCATATATATTGTTATTTTTGTGGGAATGAATCAAAAACATTATATATACTTCTTTCTCCTATCTTTAAATTTGATTTGAAAAACGACTAAATAAGAACTTCCTCGATTTCATCTGTAAATTTTTCATACAAAGTGTATACTTAATAGATGATAGTTACTATAATACGTCAAATTTTTGACACTTACAGTACAAGGTTAGGTTAACAGATTCACTATATAGTTTTTTTTGTAAATGAGACACTAACATGGTGACGGCACTTAACTAATGTAGCTTAAGACTTTTTACTTAGTAGGTATGTAATATGTGTAGTAGGATACAGCAAAAGTTACGAATTTGAAATGTCTTAAAACCTTTGCAATTAAAATAAAGTGGCTTAGTAAGAATATAGATCGTTTAATCATCGAATTTAAAAAAATAATTTCATATTGACAGTTGAATTCAAAAATTAAGCCAGCTTTATGTTGGTAACACTACAGGAAACATTATTGACAACGTGGTTTTTGATTTCTAAAGTTCCCACTAGATGTCTGTCACATGTGTCTCACGAAATTGAAATAGCAAAAATTCCAAAACGAAATTCACCTACTTATTAAAACACTTCTTTTTTCATTGTAAAGGCTTAAGATATTTCAAAGTATTTTTCGTTGTGTCCTGTTCAGTAGCTTAAAAGTTTTTTCTCATCAAACCGTCTTCATTGTGGTAGCAAAAAATAGGTTCAAACCGGATTCTCGTGGCATATTTCAAAACGGTTTACGAAATTTCTCAAAACTCCATACGACAGAATAATTTTTTTAACGGCCAAAAATATTATCGATAACATAGGTACCAAGTGAAAATATATAAAGAGTAACCATATATATAAATATCACCCTGTCCATATATTGAATTTAATCTATCTATATGGCAAAGATATTAAAAAGTTGGGTTGGGACAGGACATTTTTGTGTTGAAATTTCTTACTAATTTTGCCTTTTAAAAAATATAATACAGGGTGTTATTTTAGAAAAGAAAGTATTCCAAGTTTTGTTATAAAATGGACATATTTACTAAATTTGACTCAGTATCATTGTTAATCTATGTATGTAATAGCCAAATACTTTATTCCATTTCTTTTTGCATCTCAGTAGGATGTGTTAGTTACTTTAATTTCACCTTGTATATTCCTACTTGGCATCGAATGAAAAATTCGAGATTAAGTACTATGATATGTTCAAGTACCGTAAAGGCACCCATACACTATGGGTAAACACGACAAACTTAACCGTACAGTTAAAATTGTACGTGCAAACTTGTCGCTTTTGAACACACATACACTGTCGGAAAAGAACGTCTACAGTTGTGTGTTTCACGATGAATCGCAATTGTACATAATTGCTGTGGCGTTAGTTGTTATTGCTTTCAAAAATATATCACTCAGATAATGTTCGAAATGCGCCACAGATTCATTATTAAAAAGAAACGAATTTTTCCATGTCAATCTATTAAAAGAGTTTAAACTAGAAAAAAAGTGACTGGTGTAATTATTCAAATATGGATGAAGATACTTATTTAGAATTGTTTAACCGTATCACACCTTTGATAGAATAGCAAGATTCTCACCCTCGGCAGTCCATCATATCCTGTCATGAACATCTTACGGCACCATTACGATATCTTGCTACAGGGCGAAGAAGATGAAGATTTAAATCAACAGATCAACAGCAATATCAGCTGAAGCCTCAGGACGCATAGTACCAGAAACATGTTGTGCTATGTACACTGTTTTAGAGGAGGAATATTCTGAAGATTTTATTTTCCATGAACTTGGCAACGATTTATATAACTCCAAAAATTCAACAGTAAAATCTTTATTCCACATTCTTGTATCGGCCATTTTGCAGAACGACTATGTTATTTCACAAAGGATTTCAATGAATACTACATTCACTAGCATACTTGCACGAACACGTTAGCCTGTACGGGTAATATATCAAGTCATGTCGGAGATGAAGAACGTCGGTTAACATCGTCGTGATTGGCACATGCACTAGCAATTTTGTACGCGCAATTCTAACTGTTTGGTTAAGATTGTCGTGTTCACCCGTAGTGTATCCCCATACTTTAGATAAGCCAATTTATTATCAAGAGTATCAAGACATTAATTCAGAGTAACCTTTATAGCACATGACCAGTCAGAAGTTCAGGAAGAATTTATAGAAATTAAACCATCTTTTGACATAGGATGAGTTTTGGATCAAATGATTCATTGATAATTCGAAACTTGCTACTTGCGTTGCGAATATTTGTTCCCTTTTTCTTATTATTATGTGAGGCATGTTTTTGGAATAAAAATACTACAGGGGGCATGAGAGTATTATTTTTATAATCCGCGGAGGCTTCCTGAAACAAGGTTGAGAAACCCTGCTATATACAAACTACATTTCTTAGCTAAAATTATTCATTTGCTTCAATATTTATTATATTATGCTACAAAAATGTTTTTTGATTATAACACTTGATATTATATTTGTAAAATAGTTTTAAAAAAATCGACAATGCATGTCAAACCTGATAAAACTAATAGGGTACAAGCATAAATTTTGTTATTGGTAGGAATTGACGCTTTATCAGGTCTATTTTTTCAAAAAAATATAAACTATACTTTTTAAACAACTTTAAAAATCATAAAATTTGAAAGTCCGCCAAAACGCGCTTTACGTCATAAAGATGGCTGCCCCATCCGTTGACGTCACTCCATTTGTTTACGTTCTTATACGTGCATCACGCTTTGAGTTTTTCTGACCTAATTGGTTTCCGGAAGCTTCAAAAATGGATAAAGCCTAAAAAAACTCTGTATTCCAAGTTTTTATTGTTCCAGAGTGTGAATCAACGTCTTTTAAATGGTATGACATCACACGTATCATCGGTAGCTTTCGGAAATTCTCGGGTTGTGGTCGGAAAGTGCATTAAAATTTGAATTTAATTTTAAAATTTGGAAGTAATTTCCAATGGAAACTGGTTTATTTCCTATTATTAGTTATTTTTGATATCAACTTTACTATTACAAATTAATATCTAAGCAAAATATGGAATATGCGTTTACTCTATTCACAGTATTCCAATATGCAAAAAGAATTGGAATTGACTTACCTATCTGGATTATTGGAGATACTGAATTTCATACGTGATGTTGACTTAACAATTTACAAATTTTATTTTAAATGATTTTGAGTTAAAGCAATCTATGCTCTTTCGCTACAAGGTTGAAAAAGGCGAGTTTTATTCAATAGTTCTTTTTAAAATTGAATTGAAATTTTTTGTAGATATAACTAGAAGAAAGTATAGATCAGATGCAACCTCCTACCAATTGTACATATTATCCTAAAATCTTATAAGAGATTGTATCTTTTCTACACTTGCTAAAAATGACAAATATAAGTATTAAATTATCAAAAGAACTTGAAATGTTAATTTTCTTTTCAAATTGACATGAAACTCCCTATTTCGAAATAAAAATTGTCCATTTCAAACAAAGTTGGGAAAAATTAAAGTTATATGAAATAATTCGGATTGTATTACGTGCGGTAGGAAATTTTCAGTAAGTGACATTTGAAAAAAGCCTAATTTAAAGTTTTGCTGTTGACATATTCCAAAGTTTATTTATTTATAAGTAGTCTAGTTTAAGGTAAGTACAGCTTTTAACACCAAAAAGTGTCTTCTCACTTTTAACAGAAAAAAATTCGTTTTTAACAATTCAGTACCTGTTTATTGGTGATTAATTTATATAAAAAAATTAATTTTGTGAAGATCTTCGCAAAAGAGGAACTAAATGAGATTGTTTTGTAAAATTTGAAAAACTAAGCAACCTTGTTAAGCTTACAAGTTTGCTGCAAAATTATTTAATTTCGGAAATTCTGTACAAGAAAGTATGTAGGGAAGAAAAGATAGTCAATTTGGATTTAAATTTAACCGCGCAGTTTGTGAACATTTTGAATTAGTGTCTCCCACATATTTTCTTGAGGTAGATCTATCAGCTTAATTTCTAGTCGAATCCAAAAACTTCAAATTGCCAGCGAAATTTATAAAATTATATTTAAAAATGTGATTGGTAGTATATCTATGAAGACTGAAAAAGACTTTAGAAGTATGTACGAGAAAAAAATTACCTTTGGTTTTGTTTTTAGTACATTTTTAAATGTCCTAAAAAATTTTAAAATATGCCATTTAAACATTATTTTCCTTTATTGGGACCAAAAGTACCAATTCATATCCGAAATATCAAAAAATAAAAGATAAACATAATATCAAAAAAAGTTGACTACTTACAAATTTTTAATTTTACTTTTTAGTGGATATAACATTTTAGGAGAAAAAAATCCATTGACCATTTATTCCATTATTTGACAATATATTAGTTACGTTTAAGAAATGATTTTTTGTTAACTTTGCGTAAAAGCAGTTGTTCCATTTGAAAATTTAATCAAATCATAGGGTCGAATGTATATTTTATTTATCGTTAAAGATTGTACAAAGATATGCAAAATTAAAAACAAATTATTCAATCCAATTTCCAATTCCTAAAATGTATACATTTCAAAACACAACCTGCTCAATTTTGGTTATCCTCAGAGACAAATTTGTACAATTTTCAACACCCGAAAATATTATAAATGTATTTACCCTTTATGATTTGACATAAAAACTAGTTTTTTACGCAAACAGTTCAACATTATTGTGAGTATAATTGCCTTTTTAGCGTGAAATATAATATTATATCAAACTTGTTGTATTTTAAATGTAACAGAAAAATTTTGGACCATTATATTATGTGTATCTATACACGTATCCGATAAGTATAAGAAAAAAACTCAAAGAGAATGTAAAGTCCAAAAGTTTTCTCAAAATGCAACATATTACTGTTCGTAAATATCTGTGACTTGTAAATCATGTTTTATTATTAAAGTTAGATGTTTGAACTATTGCTTTGTGGGAAATTGTTATTTTCAGAAAATATTTTAAAACCACAAAAAATACAAAAAAAACGATACACATTGTATATTTATAATGTAATTCTAAAGTATACCAGTATTTATTATACTGTGAACTACATGAAAACATAATGTTTTATTTACCTACCTATCACCAATGGCGAAACAAGGATTTCGGACACACAATAAATATTCGAAAAAACAAATATAAAACCAATTTATAAGCTTCGGCAAATGAATCTTTTTTATTAGGTATGTTTGTGAATTTTTTGGGAAATTAAACCCCAATCTTTAGGATTTCATTGTCATATAAATTTAATTGCTGGTTTTCTCCAAAGTATAATGATAAGTGATAATGAATTCTCCATTCCTGGGACTTCTCCAGGGCTAGTAGAGGCAGTGGATACTGAATGATTGCCAAATAAATCGAGAGAAAAGTACGAATATGCATATATACAACGGTAAGGAGATATTATCTCCTCACAGTAAGGAAATCTTGACCTTTTCTTTGAGAAGTTTTGTCTTGAATGTCAAAATTTCCCAGTGATTTGCAAAAAAAGATATAAATTGTTGAATTAACTCAACTTTTTGCGATAAAAACAATTCATCTATAATAGTGGTTGAACTTCTGTAGGGAGGGTGAGTGTAGGCTCACAGCACTTAGGCCGAATGTGACCCATTGTACATCCTCCCGAGGAGTTGTCCTCCTAGGTCATCGTCCATCCTGTCCTTCCCAGGAAGGTGGACAGGTCACTAGAAGACATCTCCTTTATATCGGCAGGTGTAGGCCAAGACTCACCGAACACACACTCTCTTATTGACGATAACTCCGGACACTCACATAAGACATGCCTGACAGTTTCATCTTCCTGTTGACACATCCTGCATAGAGGTGTAACCACTAGCCCCATAATATAGAGGTGCTTCCTCAGTTGACAGTGGCCAGTCAGAAATCCTACTGTTAAACGTAGGTTTTTCCTGGTCATCGCTAAATATTTCTTCGGCGCCAGCTTCCCAGGGTCGCCCAGGCTGATCCTACAAGTCTGCATCCTTTGATTGCATCCCATCTCTCAAGGGATTGAGCATGGGTGTAACGTTTGGCTAGTTCCGCAATTGTTCCGTTAGGCCGTAGGTGTCACTGGGTCCTAAAATTTTTACTCCAGCCTCTTCCCTGGCTAAAAAATCGGCAATTTGATTACCTTTACTTTTGTCGTGCCCACCACAGGATAATATTGTTATCTGCCGTTATCTGCGTTAGTTAAATCTTGGTGGCACTCAAGTACTAGCCCCGATATAACACGTTGTCTGTCTGTTCAAGGCTAATAGGGCTTGTCTACTATCAGTGCAGATTGTTATGCTTTTGCCAGAAATTCCTATTCTGGTTAGTTCTTTTGTGGCAATTAAGATACCAGCCAGTTCTGTTTGAACCACGCTGGTATTGTTTCCCTTTCCCCACTTAATCCTTAGGCTTAGTGCACTCGAGTAAACTCCACATCATGAGCCTTCTTTCATTTTTAAGCCATCTGTATAATGGTTGAACTTAAAAAAATATACTGTATTTTAAAACCTCATCCATTTCAAAAATATCGTGTGCTTCCAATGAATTGAAAATAAAAAAACATATATCAGTAGATGAGAAAAACGTTTCTTATGGAATTTTTTCTGGTATTTTTGGTACGACAGTCTCTCTGTACAGTATCAAAGTCATAATACGATATTTTTCTTCCATAATCTTGATATTCTGGAAGAACCGTTCCCCTTAGATTATATTACAAGAGGGTCTATTGGCCCGGTTGGCCTTACCACACTGTAACCTATAAGACCCTATACATCTATATTTTAGTCCATGGTATCCTGGCTTTTAAAAAAGCAAACTATCCGTTTTGGAGCTGGGTCTGTAACCTGAGCATGCTCTAAGTCGACCTGTTCCAAGGTACTTGAGGCGTTTGTGGACCATTACCCTGCAATTGCAGATAATGTGTTCGCCGTCTCATCTGCATCATCGCAGAATCTGCATGTCCACTTTGTCTATCTTGCGTAGATGGTATCTAAATGAACAGTACCCAGTGAGAATTCCTGTGATTACTCTGAGATCAGATTTCTGAAGATCCAAGAGAAATTCAAGGTTTTGAGCAGAAGGTTTTGAGCAGAAGGAATTATTAACCTTTTTGCCTGTCTTTGGCCTGGATTATTTTTCCAGTAGGCTACATTAAGATACTTCTCCCATTTTCAGACTTCTTAACAACGCGACTTTTTGGAATACCACATAATGGGTCGGGTCCGATAAAATTGCAATCTCATTCACAAAAATCTCAATTCAATCAAGGGTCAATTCTTCTTGATCCCCCTACACTATTTAGCTGAAAAAAAATTAGGGAAGTGCACTTCAAAAATATTGGTTTAAAAATAAATGGATGGTGCGAAGGCACCTGTACGGTCCTAATAACACAAAGTTATCCAGTGGATGTACATTGGAAAGGTGCATGTGGACACCCTACACATCCATTGGATAACCACTTATGTCCCGAGTTATGTCCATCCTTTTTGTACAACCGCAGGCCATCAAATTGGATATCCAATGGATGTCCATACTGTATATCCATTGGAAAGCCGTCAGGACCAAAATTGTATGTGAGGGGAGGCACAGGCCTCTTTCCACTAGATCATATGAAAAAAAGTACTCGGGAAACTTTGACAGAAGGATCAAGTAATGTACCCATGTATTCATATATTTACATAGTAATAAAAAGAGGTGGGTATTGATCATCTATATGGATTTATAGAAAATAAATAACTGATATAATTTATTATTTGTTTCCATGGGCATTTCTCTCGAGTGCTCGCCTCAGATATTTTTTAATAGCTTCCTCGGAGTGTTTCATATCAACAAACAGTTCTGTATTTTGTGGATCTCCTGAAAAGAAAAGAGGAGTAAAGAATGACCATAATACAACATGCTCTTCAATAGTGCAAAAGCATTCTGAGAAATAGTGAATAGGTAATAAATAATAAAACAACTTTACCTGCAGAAAGTCACTTAATATCACTCAATTTCCAAATTTGAAAACTAGCACTTACGCACATTGGGATTTAAGAGACTACCAAAACGCAAAAACACATGAAAAACCAAGTTAATCAGACCAAAACGTCCGCTCTACGACCAAAACTCACCGCCATTACCACAAAACAGCCTATAGAAGTGAAAGTCCAATAGGATTACCTAGAATGAAAAAGTGAGGTGTCAAACCCATCCACCTGAAGCGCTAGTTGCAATTTCGTTGTCGAAATAGGCAAGGCAGCGGAGGCCGAAAAACAGACTAAGGGAAGAAGAATTTCAGCGATCGCAGTTGATGGGTTCAGAACTATTTTATAGAGCTTTTTTATGGAAGTTTGTTTATTTGAATGACTAAATGCCCGATTTCACTAACCATTTCCTAAATTCAGGTAATACCTATAACAAATTTAGGAATTCCTAAATGCAATTTACATTTCACCACGCGCTAAGTAATACCTAAGAATGATGATATTACCATTGTCTAATATAAAGAAATTACGTATTTCCCATCACTTTTTGATCAAATGTTTTCCACTTATTCTTGCTATTTTTGTTATAATTTGTTTTCACATTTTCAATAATACAATACTGAGATTAGTAGAAAATTTCTTGAGGAAACATATGACATCAACTCAATTTTTCAATAAAACAAACGTTTTGATGTAATGTCTGTACACCCAGGAACGCAACACTTCACACCAACCATTAGGAAGTTATTATAATATTATGAATTATCACACTTGATAACACAGTACCTAATTAAAACACAAATAACAGCAACAAATGGCAAAATGAAGCAATCTATAAACGACCATGGTGACAACAACTATATGACAGCTATGATGAATTTTAAAATCTTTTCTTCTTTTCGTGCTAAAGGCCTTAGCTGCCAGGCCTGTTTCGACAACTCAATTGCAGCTAGCGCTTTACGTGGATGGGTTGGAAACCTCATTTTTGTACTCAAGGTCATCCTATAAACTTTCATGTTTTGACGTTTTGTGGCCATTACGCTATTCCCCCGCCACCGGCAGTATTGACATTGACGAGCTGCCAACCCAACAGCCGGCTATTTTCGAATCGCAGAAGATTGAGGATATTATTTCAATTAAACTATTATTAATTCACATAAATGAACCATGAACAAATAGTGGGGATTTTAATGGGGATTTTAACTCAAGATTCATTCAGTCTTTTAGTCGGAAATACGTAATATTTTTGTGACAATTAATGATTTTGATGATGGATATTACATTATGGACGTCCATTGGAAAGCTATCGATGGTTTTCCATCGGGTGGGCCATCAAGGATATCCAATGGATGTACCGTTGCTGTCCTTCTATTTATGGACGTTTTCTAGACATACATTGGATAGTTTATGGTAGCGTTCCAATGGCATTCAGGCCCTATCCAATTGATGTTCTTTTGATATCCATATACATTCGGAACTGTTTTGGACTGGATATCAACTGGATGTCCTGTGTCACTAGGGGTATTCCTTTATGCCTTTTCATACTAACCTACTTTGTTGGAAATTTTTCTGTCAAAAAAAGCTTGGCCTATTTCACTACCTGCAATTTACAGAATTATATGTAGTTCGTTTCTTATTTTAAACAAAGGTTCTACACGTGAAGATGCACGTTTGTATTTTACTGTCGTCAGAGAACTTGAAAAAACTTGATGAACCTATCAATACATTTTTATTAAAACTATCCCTATAAGAGCATATACGCGAGCACATCACTGTTATCGATTTCTAAAACAATTAATAATTTCTGAATACTAAAAAATTAATCACCCCTTCTACTATTCCGTGTATCATTTATAATTGACCCCTTTGCTATGGTTTAATTCATCTATAGTCTGTACAGAAAGTACGAGGAGTCATAAATCATTCATTTAAGTAGATTTCATAGACGTACCAAAATATATT
>CAJUYG010000590.1:87256-103393 GCA_910591675.1 Galerucella calmariensis
TACTTAATTAAGGTTTATTACTCCTCGTACTTTCTGTACAGACTATAAGGGTGTAGGAGCAGTAAGCGAGATTTTTGATGGAATCTCTCAAAAATATCATGGTTAACGATAATCCGTTGCCTCCACCGGATTTTAGGCTGTGCTAATTGCACAATAACAGATTACAGAAATCACCGACATGCAGGTACGATTTAACCTCTAGCCACAGATTATAATCTGTGCTCTCGCCGCTATGCTCAGCCATGCCCTTCCCTCGGAATCACAGCACCGAGATGAGCCTCTTCCGGGTACATTTTCTCCTCTATTTGATTCAATTGTTGATAAGATGACAGTATTTTTTTTTCGTTAGATTGTTGTTCGTTTGCCTTGAATCGTTGATCAAGTTTGGGATTCAATAATTCGGGATTAAATGGTCCGAATTGAACGTACAAAACGCCAAAAGTTGTGTTTTTCCAATTCCTTTAAGAAGGTTTTTTCAGATTTCAATTAAAATAAAAAACCGCACAGATATCTTAGTTGTTACTGAGGTAACGTTTAACCACTTTTTTAAATTTACGTCTGAGTCAGTTAAACCGAAAAAATTGTTGATTAAATAATTGCATATGATAGCTGTAGCCTTCTAGTATGTGTAAAAGCATTATTGTGAGTTTAAACAATTTTTTTGTGGCATATGTCTTTATTCTAACTAACTATGTCTATTTCTTTTACCTTAAGTGATGTTTATTAACAATTAGATTACTCAGCAACTAAAAAGATATCGAAACCGCGTTTATTGCATTCAGTTCGTAAATAAATAACGTATTATGAGACAAATAATGATTTACATTGCTTTATAAATAGCATTAGTATTTTGCGTCTGAAAAACAGCTGTTTTTCCATTTTTTTTTACTTATTCATCCGCTGTGGCTGCAGGGATGGGAATTTTTACATTTTGAACCACGGAATTTTATAGCAAATTTCACGCTTTATAACTTTGTTTCATTACTTATGCACGATAAACTTAATACTTTTCGAGTAAAATTAGAAAACATGTCGAAAAACAGGCCCATTTTTGGTTGTTTTGGCTAAAAACTGTTATTGAGCAATTAGCACAGCCAAAAAACCGGTGGAGGCAACTGATTATAATTAACCATGATGTTTTTAAGGGATTCCATCAAAAATCTCTGCTTTCACATCCATGTTTTGATATATTTCGGGCTAACCCGACTGGACTATAATGATGAACATTAAATGAAAAGAAAACTCCAAAACCATCACTACTTGTTGTTAGATATTGGCGTAGTAGCAAGCTGATAAATAGACACAAAAATTGCATAGAAAAATAAGGGTTTATTGAGGATATAGATTCAATACTCACATTTATTTAATTATTCAAGTTATGATCACGGACCGTACTACAGTAGGAAAATAAGTGAAAGTATCTAATAATTAATGAAAGTAATACCGAAACAGTTGCGCTAAGTATACCTATGCACTTCTTCTTACTAGCATACAACAATCAGTAATAAGATGAAAGTTATAACGAGAAAGCCTTTACAAGGAAAATACGGTGAAATAACCGATAACCATTTAGGCATAAAGAACGCCCTTTGGGAATTTAATCCTGGAAAATGTTTATTGCCTGAATCTTTTGAAAAGTACAATCAACAAATTTTAGATCTAGCAATAAGGGAGGATGACGTTTGGCTAATTAGTTACCCTCGAACAGGTAGGTAACTACATTTTTTTTATTTATAAAAACTTTTATTTGTATATAACAATTTTTTTTCAGGCTCTACGTGGTGTCAAGAAATGATATGGCTGCTACTTAATAATTTGGATTTTAAAAAAGCTCAGTCTACTTTACAACAACTAAGAGCTCCTTTAATCGAGTGAGTATAAGGTTGTATTATTTTATATAATCTGCAAAAAGTTTATGTCCGAAAAATATGGAGTACCATCAGCCAATAGGAATGTGTAACTTCACTGATAGGAAGTCATATTATAAACTATAGTTAAAATAATATAGTTGAAATAATACCCTTCTTGGTGTGCGTCAACGATTGTTAATGTCTTTCTAACACATTACGTAGAAATGAATCGAAAAAAAGGCAGGTCTGTGATTAATCCCAATCAAAATATCACAATAATGAACCGTTTAAACGTATTACAAACGTTAACCCTAATCTTTGACTTACAAAAATTTGATTGGTTGATGTTTAGATTACGCTCAAGCTCAACCTATCAATCGAGAGTTTAAAATACTATGAAGGCGTTACTTTCGTAGCGGCAAAGTCTTAGGTCTTTTTTTTCTTTTTTTCTACTGTCACACTGACAGTTCTTGATAGGTCTGTACTTTGTTGTTTACGGTCAATTATTATTTATGAAAAGTGAATATTAATCTTATTGATTTATTTATTTAAATAATACAAAAAATATGCTTGAATACACGGAAAAACATCAGTATTTTAAAAGTTCTCAAGTATTTTGAGTTTAGAAAAAGAAGCTGGTAATTATTAATTGCATAGCCTTTTCGAATTTGGCTAAATACAATCCTGATTATCTTATTCATCAAATTTAAGGTTAGCTATATGTCAAAATAGCAAATAAAATAAACGACATGCCGAAAACCCGGATATACGTCACAATCGATGACGCACACCAAGAAGGGTATAGTTAAAATAATACCCTTTTTGGTGTGCGTCATCGATTGTGACGTATATCCGGGTTTTCGGCATGTCGTTTACTTTTGCTATTTTGACATTTAGCTAACCTTAAATTTGATAAACAAAATCATCAGGATCGAACTCAGCCAAATTCGAAAAGGCTATGAAATTAATTCGCGAAAACGAGCAAAGTTGGAATGGGGAAAACAAACCAAATCGCCATTACAGTATGTGTATTGAAACAAATGGAGATTAGCCACAGATTATCTGGGTTAGCATTGTTTTCCCCATTCCACTGACAGCTTTGACATAAACTGCAGCGCCCTCTATTGAAAAAATTTTCGCGAATAATCACCAACTTCTTTTCCTAACTGAAAATACAAACGACATACCCAAAACCCGGATATACGTCACAAAGGATGACGCACATCAAAAAGGGTATGAACCATACCAAGTAGGAAAAGCCTAATATTCCTGGACAACTGTAAAGATTGTCGAGGCGCCATCATACAGTCCAGGAATGTGGCTTTCCTACGAAGTGCTATATATAGCAAAAATTGTGCTATCCATCGGATGTCGGTAAAGATCAAAAGAAATACGTGCTACATCTAACATTGCTATATGTAGCAATGTGTTATACAAATATTTTTCGTCAAGCATCTGCTTTATGTAGCATTTTAGTGTCATCAGTTCACAGTTATAGTCCCCTGTAAAAACCAACTTCTCGCGGATATGTATGGCATCTCTAGAGTAATTTACTCTATGGTCGAACCCAAAACCTTCGCTTCCGCCTCAGACTTCCTAAGATCATTGTGATAGCTGCCGCGAGCAATGGGTCTCTTCGGCGCGACATTTCGATACGGAATAATATGTGGTCTGTATGAGGTTCTGCTACATATAGCATAGCATACAGCACGAATCACTGAAATTGTCTGTAACTTTATTGTGTAGCAAAAGTTATATAGCAATGTTATATAGCAAGAGTTATCTAACAAAATGTTATATAGCAAATGTTACGTGTAAGCCCGGCTTTATAGTTTCTTGCATGAATACAAATACCAATATTTGTTTGCATGAATCTTGATTTAAAGTCGTTCAAATCACTAAAATTATCACAAGTTAAGTGATGATACTGTAATTTTTACGAATTTATCAATAAAACCAGATAAGCTTGTTGGGTATTCTCTGATACAACTGGCTGCAAATGGTACAGAAATATGTTCAAGAAATTTTATAAGCGATAAGAAGAATTGAGGTTATTGGTGAAAAAGTTTATATGTCAATGTCAGTGCGTTAACCGCTTACAAATTTAAAAATAAAAGTATAAACAAAAATGGTTCATAACTTAGATATTGAAATTGTTTTAACTCAACATAGTATTATTCAAGAAAAGAAAATAATAATATTAGTTGAAAAATATCTGGAGACGATTATTGTTCGTCCAAATAGTGTGATAACCGTTAAAAAGAAAGAAAATATTTGTTTTTATAAAGATGTCGATACCATTATAGTTGGGGAAATTCCAAAATATGATAAATCTTTTGTGGATTTTAGCAGCATAAATATTAATTGGTTCGTGTACAGATTAGATACTGAAGGTCCTCTTATTCAAAACGAAGAAGATGGAAGTGATGGAGAAGTAACTATATCCACTCAATTAGTTCTGCCATCTGCTTGTCTGTTAAATATGTGGGAAAATTTGTTTTATGATAACAACATTAAACAAAATTTATTAAAGTATGCACAGACAATGATGGAGTTTTCTGATAAAGGAGTTGATACTAATATAATCAGCTGTAACCGAGTAATTTTACTTCATGGTCCACCAGGTACTGGAAAAACTTCACTTTGTAAGGCTTTAGCACAAAAACTTTCAATTAGAATGAGAAGCAGATTTGGATCTGGTATACTTATAGAAATCAATAGCCATAGTTTATTTTCCAAATGGTTTTCAGAAAGTGGAAAATTAGTTAATAAAGTATTTGCTAGAATAAATGATATTGTAGAAAATAAAAATATTTTAGTATGTGTGTTACTAGATGAAGTGGAATCTTTAGCACATGCCAGAAATCAGTGTCAATCGGGTGTAGAACCATCAGATTCAATTAGAGTAGTTAATGCACTTCTGACCCAAATTGATCAGATTAAGAGGCACTCAAATGTACTGATATTTGCTACATCCAATATTACTGAAACAATTGACTTAGCTTTCATAGATAGAGCTGATATTAAACAGTTCTTAAACTTCCCTTCCATACATGCAATTTACAAAGTATACTATACTTGTATAAATGAACTTATAAAGGCAAATGTTATCAAAGATGATATGCTGGAACCCATTGAACATATAATTAATCATGCTGAACCACACTCTTCAGATACAAAGACATTATTAGAAATATGCAAGAAAAGTCTGGGATTAAGTGGAAGATCATTGAGAAAAATACCTTTTTTGGCTCATGCATTATTTTTAGAAGGATCATTGACCAGTCTAAAAGAATTTTTAATTGCAATGGAACAAGCAATCGAAAAGGAAATATTAGAAAGAAGGCATTTGAAAGGATTCAAACAAGAATAAGTTGATATTTTATTATTGTAGTGAATTTTTGTATTACATCCATATTGTTAAGAAAGTTAGTTAATTGTTTTTTTAAACAGGTACCTACCAAGTGAAAAGAATCTCATAACATGTATTGAATTAATATTTATATTTTGCATTGAACAAACAAATATATGTGAGAATCAATAAATAACCAATTATAACTAAGAGTTTAAATTTATTTATACCAATTCTCAGCTTAGAGAACATTATGAACAAAGTTTCTTTGTAGAATGAGCCCAGTTCTCTACACTAGGGCCTCTGAGAATCTAGAACTATAGCCCCTTTTTTTATCTCAGTTTTTTCATTTCATGCATATGGTAGAAAAAGTGTTATTTGTTTCTCAAGTACAACTAAAATTGAGGTGAAGAGTTTTGTATTGTCAATATCTAATTAATTCGACCATCTGAGCCAGATGAAATAATCTTTCACTCTTCTTGTAAACAACTTACTTTGTTTTTTTTGCAGAATGTCAGTAGCTCTTTTAGAGTACACTGAACAGTTTAAAAATGTATTTACCAATTCTGTAGATTATGTTGAGAATTTACCTTCCCCAAGATGTATCAAAAGTCACCTTCCTTTAAAACTACTCCCTATAGGACTGCAAAAAACAAAACCCAAGGTAGGGGCGCATAATTACAGCATAAAGTAAGTTTTTAAAAAATTCTTATATATTTTTCAGATCATATACTGCTTGAGGAATCCAAAGGATACATGTGTTTCGCTTTACTACCATGTCAAACTAATGCATAATTTCAATGTGAGTTTTGAAACATTTTGTGAACTTTTCACTAATGGTGCTGTAATCTATGGTGACCAAATTGAACACAATTTAGAATTTTGGAATAAGAAAAATGAAGAAAACCTTTTAATTATCCGTTATGAAGATATGAAAGAAGACACTAAAAAAACTATACGAAGAATGGCTACATTTTTGGAAAAAGAAGTGTCTGATGAAGATGTGGAAGCATTAAATGATTTTTTACAGTTTTCCAAAATGAGGGAGAATAGGAGCTGCAATTGTGAAGTTCTTTTGGATAAGAAAGGAGGAAGGGATTATTTTGAAAAATCCGGATATCATTTTATAAGAAAAGGAGAAATAGGAGATTGGAAAAATCACATGTCTAATGAAATTGTTAAAAATTTTGATGATTGGGTGAAACAGAAAACAACTGGAACTGACTTAACAATCGATTAATCATTATTTCAAGTTGATTAATAACTATCACAGATTCTATACTATACAGGGTGGGGCACTATGAACGAACTATTCTCTGGCGTCTTAACGGCAAATAAAATTAGAAAAAATAAGACGTAGAATTAAGTAGATTACTTGGGACTATAATTTAAAAATTTTTTGGAATATACAGGGTGCTCCAAAAAAGCGTGCTGTATCAAAGTTAGGGAAATGTTAAAGAACTTACATTATTTTTAATAGTACAATTCAAAAATGTGATAAAATACAGGGTGTTCCATTTAAAGGAACCCAACTTTGATACGGCACGCTTTATTGGAGCACCCTGTATGTTCCAAAATTTTTTTAAATTATAGTCCCAAGTAATCTACTTAATTCTACGTCTTATTTTTTCTAATTTTATTTGCCGTTAAGACGCCAGAGAATAGTTCGTTCATAGTGCCCCACCCTGTATAATCTGTAAAAATATTTATTTACAGTTTTCATTTTCGCAGAGCTATAATTACAAAAAGTTTCGACTGGTGTAAGGTTTAATTAAAAATACAGTTGAATTAACATTATTTTATATTGATTTTTTTAAAACTGTTCCATTTGTTCATGTTACTTTAAATTATGTTATTATATTTTATTTTTTTAAATTAAATTAATTTCCACAAAAAATTTCTTAGCGTTTCGGGTTCAACATTCAAATTATTTTTTAATCAAATTCATTTTCAAATATTTATTTCAACAATTTGATTAAACACTACACACTTCTTAAAATGGTTATCATTATATTTTTATTTCTGAAGAATTGATTTGTGTTCCAAATATTTAATTAAACCTTCTTGTATGTATTTCAGGGTGATAATCACTGAGACCTAAAAGATCTATTGCATGTGCCCCCTCACTTCTACTCAGTAGAAATACTATCAATTCATCAAATTCTCCAAATACGTCCTTTGAAACATAATTTGTGCCTTTAATTTTTTGGTGTTTTGAAAGTACTTCTGATATCTTCTGTAAGTTCCTTGTGGCATTACTTATTCTTTTGGGAATCAAAACACAATAATGTTTTTTATTTCGACGTTTCGGTAGCGTTCCAGCTAGTATTTCAGCCGAATGTAGTCAAATTTGGTTACCAATGTTAGAAAGAGAAATTTCCAATAATCAATTACCTAATTTATCAGGATAGCATCATATGTTTTTATCCAGGTTTTCTTACGATTTATCATTGGAATAGTTGTTAATCGATACACACTTCAATACACAAAATCACCAAAAAGTAACAACAAACGCGTTTTATTAACAACTTTTCCAAAATAAGCTAAAAAAAGCGCTATCCCAATAAAAACCGTTCCTGGAACGTGCACTTCACTGGATTCCATTTCTAGTAGACTATCATATCTTTAGAATGTCATAAAATAAAATATTTTATTTCACATTTTACCAGAGGTGTGATATACTATGAATGGACCTTAATAAAATTTGACAACAAAGTTTTGTAATCTTAAACTTCAAAATATTATTGATTGTCTAGTTGTCATATTTTTTCGTTGTGTCAGATAGGGTCCAAAAATTTTTTTATCAATTTTATTACTAATTAATCTTGACAACGGTAGCTGGAACGCTACCGAAACGTCGAAATAAAAAATAAAAAACATTATTGTGGTTTGATTCCCAAAAGAATAAGAAAAAAGAATACTTCTGATATTTTCCAGTTTCTTTTTAAATTCATTGGGTTATCTCAATTTTATTCTTAATTTTTCTCTTGTCAAAAATCTCTCCATCAATCTGATAATAATTACTATCACTATCCACATTCCAATTTCATCTTTTCCCCCATTGCTATATTTTGAAAATCCTGTTTCAAAATGATTAATTCATGTTTCTAACTTATAATAATCATAATCACAAGTTACGTATTTTTTTATAAATTAAAATTTATAGATCTATACAATAAAATATATATATATATATATTGAATATTATAATATAATACAAGTTCTTAGTGTAGATATAAAATTTAGTCACTTTTTGTATTGAAAACAACACACAACTTGAAAGTTATTTTTAAAATACTTACAACAAAAAAGTGCTTGTAATATTATAAATAAATTAATACATCCCAAAATTTGAAAAATCAGGTAAAAAGACAATTAAAAAATTCTTTTTGAATATTACAACAAAAATATCAAAGTTCTTGTAGTTTCTGGATGCATTTAGGATATGAAATTTTTTTATGAGCTGCTTGAAGTGTTCCAACCTAAATAATTCAAGTGGATATGATTAAATATGAGTCTCATATAATATATCCCAAACTTTGATAAAGATAACCCTTACAAAAAACAATTACACTTCATCTGGAAGCCACTGCACTGTATAATTTAACTGATTCTTCTGAACACCGTCTTTTATAGAATCTGCTATCCATTCATAGGACACATGTCTGGAATTGATGGGACACTTGATAATAGGTTCACGAATAATGTTGTAATAGTGCAGAACATGTGTTGCTTCTTCATGTTCCTCATCTAGCAGAAGTTCTCCTCCATAATCAATAAAATTTCTGTAACAAAATTTTCAGTTTAAATAAAATAGTGAGAAAAACATATTGATTCTATGAAATGTTATCAAGAGCAATGAGCAATGATATATACAAAATTTCAAATCCTACTTACTTTATATCATCTGCATAATCATCCTTTTTGAGTTCATCCTCCAAAAGAGCTTTCACACCTGAAAATATACTTTTGTTTTCATTAATGGAACCATTTGAAGAATTTGCAGTTGAGCTGCTATCAATTTTATGCTTTTCTATCTTTTTGCTTTTTTTATTAGGTGATGGGGACTTGCTAGATTTGTCATCTGAAATCCTCTTTTTTTTTGTTTTTTTAATCATCATTTGTTTGTCATTTTGACTCTGCGAACTATCCGTATCATTAACAAGTAAACTTATATCCAAATTTTCTTTTGAAGCAGTGTATAATTTTTTTAACTCGTGAATGTTTGTAGCAGTCTCCCAGTTTTTATCGTTTCTTATCCTGGTAACTCTGGGAAAACGAATTGAAATGCCATTGGCAGTGTGTACATCATGCTGAGTGAATTCTGCTCCTGTAATTTCCCAGATTGGCTGACCTTTAGGATCTCTGGCAACAAAGTCTGGAATCATTGTTTTTGTGCATTTTAACCATTTGGGTACCCTATTAGGATCCTGACTTATTTTAATCATGTCTAATTCAGTCTGCAGTTGTTCTAAAGTTTTATCATCATGTCCTGTGTGAACTTTGGTGACTGTACAAAAAGTTTCTTTGTCAGGGTTGTAGCAGCCCATAAGAAAAACTGACATCATACCTCCCTTTTTACCAGTACCATACCAAGCACCTAGCACTATTAAATCTGCACTATCTGCCAATGCACCATCAAATAAATAGTCCTTTTTAACTTTTAACCAATGGCGTTTTCCAGGTTCATATACACTTTGAGTATCCTTTAATACTAATCCTTCTAAACCTAATTTCAATACTTTGGCTATCATTTTGGATAAATCATTTTTCTTGTGTATTTCTTGCATTTCAGAAAACATTATATGGTTAGGGATCTCTGTCATATTATCTTGCAGAATTTTTTTTCTAGCACTGAGTGGTTTTTTAATCAAACTTTCTCCATTAAAATAAATGCAGTCAAAAACAAAAAGACATACAGTAGCATCCTTAAATTCAGTTTTTTTATGAACTCCCAAAGTGCCAAATGGTAAAGGTTTTCCACTTACCGTATCCATCATCAAAATCTCGCTGTCTAAAATTAAATCATGTGCATTTGGAAATGCTTTTGGTATGTACTCCTTAAAATGTGCTATTTTGTGAGCTAACACTGGTTTCAAAGCCCGAGAAAAATATTTAAATTCAGATCCATGCTTATGTACCTGTACTCTTTCACCATCATATTTAATTTCTGAATACATCCCATGTGGACACTTTTTAATAGCATAATCTACAGATTTGCAAGCTTCTGCTAACATAGGTAAAACAGGAGTCATAATCAAGACATCTGCAGTTTTGCTCTTATCAGTATTTTTAGGTTTACTTAAACATTTATCAATAACCAAAGCTAAATCCCTTGAAGTCTGATAATATTCATAAGCATCACTATCTATGGCATCCAAAACATGTTTAGCCCCTGCTCCCATTCTCAAATCTCCTTTAATCAACCTTATTACAATTTTCAAGTCATTTGATGTACATTTTGGTATAAAAGATTTAAATAGTTCAATTTGATCTTCCTCACGAGTAAGATCAGATAGTTTACTTAAAAAAGTATCTACCTCATTCACAGTTAACAAACTTTTTTTGGCAGGTTTTGCTTGAACACTTCCTTCAAAAAATGTTTGAATTGTTTCTCCTATATCACCTTGTTCTAAATGCTCTAGCATATCACTTTGATCTGCCACAAATAATCTGCTGAATAATTTAACCAACTGCTTACTCTGTAAATTGTATACTCTTTTTACTACTCCAGGAAGCAACAATCTACACCAAAGAATTATATTTTCTTTAAAATATAAAGCATTGGGGAAATGTTTACCAAATGTTGATCTAATACATTCTGTTTTATCAAGGTAACTATCAGTATTACTAATGTCTGCAATTAATTTTCTAAATTCTTTAAATGACTGTGTTTTATTTTTACATTGCTTACTTGGACTAGAACCAACTGATTCTTTTTCACTATCGACAGCAGCTTCATATTTAGAAGAACTTGGGCTCTTTTTGGGTTTACTAGATAAACTTGGAGGCTTGCCATGAAAATTGTCACATTCTTCTATTAATTTACAAATATCTTTTTGTACAGCTTCATCCAAAGTTTCCCAACCATCTATATCATCAAGCACTTCAATTCTCTTGGTTGTTTTTCGTTGCTTTAAAAATATTTCAAAGAGACAGTTAATGTGGTGCCAGGCTTTCATTTTTCCTGCACCAAAAGGATTGTGGATTAATTTTGCCAAACGCCATTCTCCTTGTAAACATTTTTGCTTGCATTTTTTACACACTGCACGTCCTTGCTTGGCTCTTTCAATTGCAAATAGTTTCTCGTCTACGTTTTCTTGTGTATCAGACATAATATAACCGATCTTAAGAATCATATATGGTTAAGACACTCGCTTCAGAAAGCCAACGGCATGCCAACGGGCACACATGTTATGTTGATGATCACTGGTCTGTGATGATCACAGGCATATCACGGGAATGATCAATGATCACAGTTTTTTTATAATCTGTGGATCACAGGAAACCCATAGGTAAAAAAATGAGGTAACCTAAAGAGACGTCAACAAATAACAAAACCACCAAAACAGAAAAATAAGGTTAGGGTTGTCTCTGGTTATGGTGGTCTGTGGTTATGGTTAGATTTAGGTGTGTACTTTTTACAGAATTTGCTCGAGCAGATCAGCTGCTCTGTTCACTTGAATGATTTTGCGTATTCTTTTTAAGCGCTCGTTTTGAACAGAGCTGAACTATCTCTTCCCCTCTTGCCCCTAACTGCACTACCTCTTGTTGGTGCTCGGCTCTGCCGTTTAGTTGATCATAGCCTCAAAACATAGCATTCTTTTTAAGATTTCCTGTTCACTTTGGTCACCCGCTCAGGTTGAAAATTATCTCAACAGAGCTGAACAGAATACTGTAAAAAGAACACAACAGACAAAACCTATGGACAAAACCAAAGAAACCAGTACTGGGACTATGCACACCATAGAGAAATATAATATAATGCTGCACACTATAGAATTCAACCACATTATACCTTGTTTTGGTAAACTGTGATTCAACTATTGACTCTGACTCTTAACTCACAAGTCTTTTGTGGAGCATGGAGGATTTGTTCTTCAAAACTTCTATTCTAATATAAAGAAATGACAATGATATATTTCATCACATACCTCTGAGGTTTGTGGCAATATGTCAGGAATAAAAGAAGACTTTAATCGTTGGAAATGTCCCACTCCCCTCTCCACTCCACTCCCCTCCAGTACAGCGTGCATTTATTTAGCATATGGTCCTTATCATAGATCTTACTTTCCTATTGTCAAATTGTCTAAACTGTTACCAAACCTAAAATCTACAATAAAAGTACGGTAACCACGCTTACTCTGCATAGAAAAAACATGGTAAGAGCAAAAATTGACAAAAGTATTTTGAATATATGTTTTTTGTGAATTTTTATTTATTATACCCCTTGGAATTCATCCTCTTTTATTTACGTTGTAGGGGGAATGTGTAGTAAGGGAATCTGTTAAATCGAAGTGTCAAAATTTTTTAATTTCATAACCCTACAAATAAGAAGATGGTCTATATTGCTAATGCAAATCAAGAGAAGAACAATAACAATATATTGGGAGCAAGGAGACTGTCTCCATCTCCATGGTCATAACAAAGAATACACCAGCTGGTGTCATACATTTTTGTTACCTAAACACTAAAGATATTGTGTCGGGCTTCCCTTCTTATTGAGCTGGTGTATTATTTGTCTCTGCTATGATCTATTTGATTTCAAAATCAAAACTCAAATGGATGAGTGGTGAAACATAAAAATAGTTTATTTTAATATTTTAGGCATTTAGAGTTCCCATGGTCTAAATGTTTACAAGATGATAAAGAATTGATGATATTAAAGACGAGGACGTTTAAAATGTCGAAAGAACTCACAATTGGTGAAAAACCTTTTTTAATTGAAAAAGCAAAAAACAAGACAGAAATATGTTTATTGAAATCAATAAAGGAATGTAATAAATTTCATGACAATGTTCCTAGAACAATGGTTGATGAAAAAAATAATACAAAGCCAAAACCTAAAAGTACCCAGAGCCAAAAAATTGAACTAGCTGAAAGTAAAAGTAATAAAAAAATGAAGAAAATTTATTCATTTAAAGAATTTCGAAAACTAGTCGCTGGTGTTGCCAATATAAACAACAAATTTGAAAAAATCAAGTATCTGAAAAATGCATTTTCAAGTATATTTCCAGATTCTGTTTTTGTTGATGATAAAATTTTATGGTGCAGGCTGTTATTACCTGAAATTAACCACCATGCTTACAATTTGACAAGTAAACAGTTAATAACACATTTGAGTAACATATTTTCTGTAGAAGAAAATGAAATGCTCAAGCATCTTCAGGATGAAGATGATTTAGGAGTGGTGATCCAAAACTTCTTTGTAGAAAATAGTAAAGTGAAGCCTGCTGAAAAAAGTACTCTGAGCATGAGGAATGTAAATATATTTTTAAATCGTTTGGCAGATGTTGATAAAGATGATGAAATTGAAGAGCACTTTGGATTATTTATACCAAAATGTACTGCAAATGATCTGATTACTGTGATAAATTTGATTACAGGTAACTTACATATGGGCACTAAGCCCAAACATATTTTATACTGCCTTGTTGATAAAAATGCTTATGAATATTACCAAAAATTAAAAAATTTGGATGATGTTTTTGATAAATATTTAAAGGGCATTGATAAAGATAAACTAACAATAATTTCAAACTATGAACTTATATCACCTATTAAACCAATTTCAGCGAAAATATGTGAGTCTATTGAAAATATTACTGAAAAATATCCAAATGGCATGTATGCAGAAATCAAACTCTCTGGAGAACGTATACAAATTCACAAGATTGGAAATGAATTTAAATACTTTTCACAAAATCTGGAACCTTTTCAATTGAATGAAATAACAGGTTTTGAAGATTATATTAGACAATCCTTCCCAAATGAAAACAATATAATTGTAGATGGAGAACTATTGTTACTGGAAAGAGAAACTGGAAAACTACTACCATTCAATACATTTGGCAATCACAAAAAATCCAAATTTAAAGATGCTACTCCTTGTCTTCACATCTTTGATTGTCTGTATTTTAAAGAAGAAAGTTTAATTCAACATCCTTTACAGAAAAGAAGAAAAATCCTAAAATATAACATGACAGAAGTTCCTAACCGCATACTTCTGCAGAAAATAGAAGAGATTTATAATAAAAATGATTTAGAAAAATTTATTACAAAAGTACTTAAGCTTGATGCGGAAGGATTTATTTTGAAAGATATTGAAGGTAAATATGAATCTCAAAACAGCGGTTGGTTGTTGATACATAAAGAAACTTTAGATAGTCAAAGTGAACAAGAAAAATTATGGAACATTAAACAATTGAAGATGAAAGATTCAACTGATACCAACAATTATTTTGTTAATAAAGGCTCACATAATAGGAATGACAATGCAGAAGGTGAGACAATAATTGATGAGAGGAATGAAAAAGTATTATCAGTAGAAAATACAATTACAAAAGGTGGACATTCAATTGACACTGAAACCACTTTACACGAAGCTGATTCTTCTACAGGGATTAGTGGTGGAGTAGAGAACAGTGCCAATAATCAAAATTCTAAGAAAGAAAGTATTATGTGTTCTGAAGATAAAGGTACACATAAAAGTACTAAGGAAGGAATTTCTTCAGAAAAACACGGCAATCAGTTTGATAATATTCAGGGTATTAGTAGTAAAGATGCAGTTTCTGGAGATGATGCAAATCGTTTGAAGAAAAGTGTTCAAAGAGAATTAAGTTTGAATGAAATACAACCAGATGTAGATAATGATAATGCTTCAAATCAAAACAAAGATAATTCTGATGTTTGTTGTGTATATGAAAGTAGTGAAGACATTTCTGACTTCTTAGACGAAGAACTTTCAATTGCATCAAAAAAAGTTGGTGGTGATGCATCATATCAAGATGAAAATAACAAGGGAAATAAAAAGAATTGTATTACCACCATAACAGAAAATGATAATGCAGAAAACATGGTTGAGTCTGATATTATTTATGGGGGAGAAGAAAATATTTCTTATGGAAGATTTTCAGAAAATGTTACCAATATTTCAGTTATGGATGATTCAATTAGTAGAGAAAAAAAAGATGTAACTAATAAGACAGAAAAATCGAATTCTAATGTATTGAACAAAGTAATTTCAACAGAAGGAATAGATCAGCTAGAGCAAGCAGTTTATGTTGATAAAAATAAAGATGAGAATAGACATGAAAAATCAACTGCTGATATTAAAGATCTCAAAATTGTACTTCATAGGTACAATTATATTAAAGGTTATTCTGAAAAGACTTTTGTTGAAAAAAATAAGAACAATATCGTGGTAGCTAACAAAAATGGTAACAATTTAAGCTACAAAAAGAGCAGCAGAGTACCAAAAGATAAAACTGAAGTTGAAGTGGCGAGGAAATTTAAAAGGATAAAAACAAAAAAAAAAAGTAGGAAATATTTAGATAGCTCTACACCTTCCTCAGAAGACCAAGAATATGATAAAACACGGCAACATCCAAATAAAACTACTGTGGACGATTTTAATGAAAGATTGGTTGGGAAAAGAAGTAGTTCATCTGATAGCTCTACAGAAAAAAACTTTGAACGAATAATTTCATACAAAAAGCGTAAAAATGATCGAACCACAATAAGAAATGTTTCTCCAAAAAGCAGTATGACTGATTCAAATACATCCAATAGATTTGGCAGATATTTAAGAAAAAAACCCAATAAAGTTGGATCACTATTCTCCTTATCAGCCAAGGAAGCTGGATCAGCATTGTCCTCATCAGCCAAGGAAGCTGGATCACCATTGTCCTCATCAGACAATGAAGCTGGATCACC
>CAJUYG010000590.1:103403-135418 GCA_910591675.1 Galerucella calmariensis
CCATGGTCCTCATCAGAAGATGAAGTCGGATTGCACAGAAAAAAACATACAAATAAGAATGAAGAACAAAATAGTCCGATTTTAATTTCTTCCACAGAAGATGAAGATGATTCTCTTAATGATAATCAAATTACTAAGATATCTTCCTCTAAAAAAAAGAGAGATGTAATAAATTTTAAACAAGGGGCTGATATCAAAGAAGTAAAAATTATACTAGAAGACGTTAGAAAGTGAGTATTCTCTATAAGGTTAATAATAAATTTTTACGAAATTACAGTTTCCCTTGAATTTGCATATTATTAGATTTTCCACAAATGCGAAAGACGTAGGTAAGTACGACTTATACTGCCATATGTTTTTTTTAATATAAAATTAATTGCGCTAAAAATAATTCAACCAGAATGAATATTAAAATCTTATTATATTCTTCTTTATCTAAAGGATAGAGTAGGAAGAGGTTTTAAGAAAGTTTGCTTAATAATCCAATTTTAAACATCAAATTACTGTAAAGGACTATGCTTCCAGCTTATGGAAAATAAAAGATCACTGAAATGCGGATATTTTGATACCAACTTATTCGTCTTGAAAAATAGAACATTTGATAACATTGCGCCAATGTTGTAATTTAATTAATAAATCCACAAAATCAGTTTATTTGTCAGAAATTTTCGATTCGATTACATAATCTAACCATTCAATAGGACACCACCTGCTGCAGTGAAACATAGTCGGTTTTGTGAATATAGACATACGATGAATACCCGTTTCGTCGAAACAAAATAATAGGATTATATTTTTCAGTTGTATAAAGATATGATAGATTATAAATTGCAAATATTTATACCTGACAGATCCCCGACAGGTAATAGGAGTATGAAAGAAAAGGGCGTATCCATCTAATTGTAGACTAACAAGTTTTAACTACAAATGACCAGTTTTAATAAATAATCGCTCTGTGTGCTAGAAATGTGTGTTTGCGCTGCCTCTACAAAGTGTGTCCTTAGCCGACGAACTGCGACTGAGAACAACCTTATAGAGTGTGTCATATTTTCTTCCGATCTCTTACAAGCGATTTTAAGCTAATAGCTGTGTAACCTGTTCGAGGATCTGTTGTTTTGTTGTCGTCGTTGTTTTCTTTGTTTGGGCATCCTTTGTAGTTTTCCGGATGTTCTCCCTGGCAGTTTGCAAAGGTGGCCGGCTTGGTCTTCGGTCGTGGGCAGTCGTCGGATCGGTGTGGTCCTCTGCACTTGACGCATTTGGTGCTTACATTACATGTCGTCTGTCCGTGGTGGAAGCCTTGGCAGTTGTAGCACTGAGTCGGTCCTTTTCCTCTTCTTTGTTCTTCCCATCTGATCCTCACGTTCTGGATGTGTTGGATTTTCCGGATGTTTTCTTTTTCTTAAGACTCCAGCTACACCAAGTAGATGGGTAGCGGTCTTCTCTCTCCGAATCTGGAATGTACAAAAGTATGAAAACAACCATTTAGATTAGAGTATAGCAGAGCTTGACATCATTGGTACGATGGGTAGGCGCTAGTTCATCACGCGACCGCAGTCTATCTATTAACTTCTGGTAATTGTTGTAATTATTAATAATTGTCAATGCAATATTGAATAAAATGGAAAAATAGTGTATTAAAGTATAAGTGGATATTAGGGTCTTTAAAACACGCTTGATTTTTCGAGCACGACGGCGAAGCCGTAGTGCTCGAAATAGAGCAAGTGTTTTAAAGACCAGTTATCCGCGAATACTTTACGCTATTTTTTTTTATTGGTGCACTTTGAAATTATAAATACTGGTCTGTAACTAATACAACAACAAGAAATGGAAATCATAAATGGAAATAAGAACTAAATGTCAAATGGTTGAATTCGTGATGTATATGATGTATACCTTGCGTTGTCATGGAAATGAGAAAAGCATAAACTAATTTGTATTTTGATGGAAGTTCAACCTTATTGAGTTCTGTGAATGTCAATAGTATTAATTTAAATATAATTTCCTAAGATTTGAAAAATCGAAATATTAATATTTTAAACAATACCAACGGCACTTTCCATTTTAATTTATAAATTTTGACATTGTTAAATATTGTTCGGATAAAAGTTTTGACGTTACAAACTACTCCTGTCAGATCAATAATAAAAAAATTGTCATTTAGACATGATTTAGACCATAGATTTAGACTTCGTTTCTCGAGTTGTTGATGTTGCCACGGTAACTTTAAAACACGCGCGTTTTTTAAAGTTCGATTTAAACACGCTGAGGCGTGCTTTAAATAGGTAAAAAAGTTCATCAATAAAAAAAAATATAATAAAATGCCATAGTTGATGCAATGCGCGCGAAAAAATAACTTTCTATTATACTTTACTTAAAGCAGGCATCCCGAGATTAAATAGTTTGTCAAACTTGACTAATCAAACTGAACTGATGATGTAGAATTATGACAGTTTGACGTAGCCCCTAACTTGAGAGTCACACGATCAATATTTTCGCTTCAAACAAAACGGTTGAAGAGTAGGTAATTCAATTTAAAATTTTTCTATTTGAATGCACATTTATTATGAAGGTGAATTCTCCAAAAGAACAAATATTGCTAGAAGTTGCAAAAATAAGTGCAGAATAACTGACTACGAAGTCCTGTGAGAGATATCAGAAGGAGTATGAGCTATTTTGCACAATTGGCGCCAGCAAAAAAATGTTAACATAGTAAGTGATGCTATTCTTCTGGCATATTTGTCGGTAAAAGCTAAATCAAAATAATACAAAGTTGACTGGCAATTAAAGAAACTGTGGACGTTTTACTTTATCGGATGCGGATACGCTAGGCAAGTTGCAAAGGCTTGCTTGTCTCAGTATTGCAGGGTGCATAAGTAGAACGCCAACGGCAGCACTAGAAGCCTTATTTGGTCTTCCTCTATTAAACCTGGTAAAGCAAGGATGGGACTATTTAGGCTGCAAAGTAACCTGAGCAACAAAATAGTTAGATCAGGACACATATCCATTAAGGACATCATAAGTGGAGCCATTTTAGATATGAAAACAGACTATATGGCGACTAAACTTCTCCCCAGTCCCAAATATAAGGACTGGCGAGACCCAAGCAGACTTAAGTTTCCCCGAAAAAGAGATCTGGTACACAGACTGGGGAAGGGACAGGAGCAGAGGTGTATAGTGAAATAAGAAACACAAGATGCTCCTTTTCACTAGGAGAACACACCTCTGTATTTCAGGCAGAGATTTATGCTATCCTAGAATGTGTCAGAATTAACAAAATAGGACTGAAACTCATAGGATAAACATACTAACTGACAGCCAGGCAGTCCTTGCAGCTTTAAATAGGTGCAAGGTAACATCCAGACTGGTAGGAAAATGCCAGAAAGAACTAGCAGACCACATTTATGTAAGATTAGTGTGGGTGCCGGGACATAACGGTATTTCTGGATATGAACAAGCTGATGAACTCGAGAGAATAGGTTCAGCAACAGTATATGTTGGACCAGAACTAGCTGGTTGGACCACAAAAAAGGTAGTCCGTGGGCAAATACAAAAATGGGTACAAAGCCAACATAGACTTCACTGGTGGAGTACTCCAAAGCAGGTACACTGTAAAACCTTCATAGGTGACACATGTGTAAAAAGAGCCGAAGAACTACTGAATAAAAGTGAGGCACTGGACCGAGGAGACAAACAATCTTCGGAGAAGCCAATGTGCCACCTGGAGTATATGGCACACATCCAATTGACATATATCGTCTACTCGAAGGTACGGAGATAACTAAATGGGTAGACTAAATGTGGGAGTAGAGTACAATAAGCCAATAGGCTGCAAAAAAATATGTGGATACGCATCTTTTTTTGAATTGAATTTTGATCGTGGTAAATCGCGCGTTTCAATTGTTTACTCACATTATTGTCGAGTAAAAAACATACTTACAAACCCCAAAAATGGTCATCTCGTCTGTAATTCCAGGTTGTTTCATGTACGCATGCTAAATTTCGTGACTAAAGCGAAGGTGGCGCCATCTAAAGTGTGGCTCTCAAGTCCAAAACACGGAGATTGGTGCATTCCCAAACCACTCGATCTCAAATTTGTCCAAAAACTGCTATATTTATGCAGTCTCAAAATAACGAATTTTTGAACCCGCGACTTTGCAAATAATATTAATGTTGCGAAAAAAAACACAATCGGACCATTTTTGTAGATAAATAATTGATCTGAATAAGATCTAGATTATTATTGACTTGGTACATTTTCTGGTTGTTTTATTTCTAGACTTGGAAATACCAAAAAAAGGCGAAGGATAAGAACCTCTGATATTTCTAACAAAAAATTCAAAACTGGAGAAAGGGAAGAAGAAAAGTGTTCGCTGCCAGTTGAAGCTAGCAAAAGTAAAAGAAAATCTATCTTTGTGCCTTTAAGTAGAATGGAAAATCGTATGTAAGTATCTTCATGTCTTTTTTAAGCTTTATATACGGTGATTCATCATTGCGATAAAGTCCAACCTGAAAGCACATATTTTAAAATTAGTCTCAATACAGCTTGTTCCTCCACTCCGTGTGCCAGATCAAGGTTGGATTTTCTTAAATGGAACACCCTGTATTTTACTTCGATTTGAAATCTGCTTGACTTTTCTATTGCAATGATATTAGGTTGTGTTAAGTTATACAGTGTATTCAAAAATGTGTGACCACTTGTTCCTGAAAATCATAATGAGTCTTACACTTTTAAACTGCACAATTTGAAATTAATTTGTTACAGCTGTATGTCTGTGATGGTCTTCTAGTATCTTAGACATGCTTCCATATCTAAGAGACCTTGTCGAGTATAAACTTGTCGCGACAAGTTCATGTTTTACACAGTCGGTTTCTCAGTTGCATCCTAGCTTCTGTCGTTTTGACTATCCACACTATTATTTTTGTACAGCATAATTTTTTTATATTAATTTATTCTAAAAGGAGCCTATTGCACCAGATTCCGCGAATTTTCAGATGATATTTTTTAAGTAGGAAAATCTCAGAAAATAAAAAATTACCCACGGCTTTTCACACAATTTTTTTTCTTCTGCACTATTGTCAAATATTTATTTATATGTTGTATAATCTACAGAAACAAATGCCTTACAGTTTCAAATCACCTCTTTGGAGGGTAGAAAATAGGAGTTTTCAAAAATTTTCCTAGATTTTCCGAACGATTATTTTTGAACGTCATAGAGACTGGACCGATCTTCTATGATTCTACTATCAAATGTAACATACGGCGTACAGTTTCATCACATTTTTAGGGGGTGGAAAATAAAATGTTCAGTTTTCCACTGCGCTTTCCTGAACAAGAGAAAATGTACGCCATAGTGCTGGAACTGATGGTGGCATGATAAACTATCGTTCTGAATAGGTTTGCTGCTGTTTCAAATCGCGATATTTTTTCCCCATGGGCTCATAGTCTAATTGTGAAGGTTAAAATAATGAATTGTTTTAAATATGTGCCTTTAGGCTGGCTATAATTGGTGAACATTTTATTCGAATACAATACACAATACCATAGAGGATTTACAAGATATTGGACTTTATCGCAATAACGAAACACCCTGTACTTCTTCGCCTTGTATAAAAATGTAACGTTCTGCATTCAACCCTCTCCAACTTTAATTATATACTTCCATGTTGCCCAATCAATAAATTCATTTATTATTTAACAAAAAGTGAAACCGTTGAGTCGAAATTAAAACCTTCAGTTAAAACTTTCCATTGTTCGCTGATTCTAAATCCGCTAAATAATAGTAATTTACTTGCCATTAAAGGATATACGAGAATTTTAATTACTTAAAAATTAGTTATGCGTTCGATCATTCTATAATGGGACATAGCGCTAGTGTCGTTCAAAGAATTTGTTGTGGTCATTTAGATAATGTCGAAAAAGATTGTGGTCTAAGGTGAGTCATGTTATTTTTATTACTTTTATGAGTTCCACATTGTTTTTATCACGATTTAAAGTGTGTTCATGCTTATAATAAAAGTGTCTAACTAGATTCCTGTTATAGGACAAGCGACAGGTAAAAATTTTTGACAAAAATTCTAGTAGAAAACGGATGATGCCATCATATGAAAGACATTGCGGAGTATCATTTTGATATGTTTTGGACACGCAAATGTTGTTCAGTCATTTGTTATAAACATATAAAACAAAAAAATCTTTTTTTTGTGAAATGTGCGTGATACACTAAAAAGTGCGGTTGTGCGCCTCGCAGGCGGCTGCTCCTTCCATTGTCGTGATGCTTTTTATGCACTTTTCTTCCGGCTTTCGTTGCATTTTTTAAAGAGCTCTCGCTCCAGAAAAAAAGGCAAGTCGGATCTTTCGACAGTCCAAGTTTTAGCATATGATGATTCAGATGCCAGTGGCCTGTTAAAAGACCTGCTGGACAACGTAGGTTATGCCTGCTGTAGTCTAACATTTGTTTGGAGACATTCTTCGAAGGAAGTATAAACGCCTTTGAATGAATCAATCCTGGTAAATTATGCCAGGAGTCTAAAGCTCTTCTTGCTGTCCAGGTATTTAGTGTTTGTTTGGCAAAACTTATTGCGATGCCAATAGTAGGTTCTAGTCCGATAGAAACACGTGCGGCTGCCTCCCTTGCAAGAGAGTTTGCCTTCTCGTTCCCTTCCATGCCAGAATGGTTAGGGATCCAGACCAGCAATACTTGAGTTCTCCTATTAAGGAGAGTCTTTTTTGGCAGTCTAAAACCAATTTCGACGTTACACGGTGAGAGCTAAGTGCTTTCAAAGCCGCTTGTTCTATGTATGAGAGTGGCTTGCTACAATCTCATGAAGCTAAGGCGTAAATTTCCGCCTGAAATACAGTTGCATAGGATCCTAGAAAGGTTGAAATTTCTGTCCTAGATCTGCGCCCGTATACACCTGCACTAGAGCCTGAATCTGTTTTTGAGCCGTCTGTGTTCCAACAGCTGTTTGCTCTTAATATTTCTTCCTTACGGAGGACCCCTTCATATCTATTTGGAATTAGGACGGTATAAGGCAGGTAGCTTACAGTTGGGGGCATTATGTAGGGTCATTCCCAGAATACTGTGACTTTCAGTGTCCACTAGCATTCTGCTTCGTTCTGTATAGGCCTGATTTGTGCATGTAGATATATGCGCAATTCTGTATGTTCCTCTCTATCCAAAAATATATGAAGAGATACCAGAAGGATTTCCATGGCTGCTCACGGTGTGGAGCTGATAGTACCCGTAATTGCCAAACAAGCCTGTCTTCGTGAACCAGAGAGATTTGCTTGGGACGTTCGCTGTAAAGCTTTTGGCCACCAGGCAATAGCTCCATATGCGGAAGGGCATTAATCAAGGTAACGAAGGAAAGTCAAATGGCATTGGTGTTTTTAGGAGTGTGCTAGGAGCTCTTTCCTCGGGCTTTGAGGCTGGGATTTGCTTTTTCGGGCATTTGGGATGGTATGTGGGGTGGTCGCCGCCACAGTTTAGTGCAGGAAGGTTTGTTGGATTCCATTCCTTCCTATTGCTTAATGCCATAACTAACTTCTTTGAAAAGTTATACTTTTTCATCATACCATCTTATGATATGTCCCAGGATTTCTGATTTCTAAGAAATACTTAAGAACAAAATACACCCTTATTGTAAAAGAAACTAAAATTGTAAACAAAAGTGAATAGGTCAATGTGAGTGAACTACGAAACCACGAAGAAACAACTTCAATAATAAACAGTTCTAGAATAAACAATTAGTGAATATAAACAATAATAGAAGACAATTAAAAACAAATTGAGTTATAAATAAATATAACCTTAGTTTAAGTCATAACAATTTATCGGGTATCTAACAAAAGTATTTAATAAATTATACAATGAAATCTTCGTTAGAGGGGAAGGAAGTTCTAAGGAATCTATTCTTCTGTAAAAGGAGAAGGTGTGAATTGAAGCCTTTTGTCATAAATATAAATAAATGTAAAATAATTGGTAATATAACTGAACGAAGTGATGTTGAGTTCATCACGTACGCTTATTATATCTAATTTCATAACATCTAAAGGTGAACGAAGGTGTGCTTTTGAAATATGAGATATTGATAGGTAGACAACAGACATTCAATACATTCATATTAATTCATTATGATTCATAGTATTAATCTTATTAATTCATTTAATATTTATTATATTAAATGTAGATAGGTAGATAGATACATATCACAGTGAAGTAAGAACATATTTTGTTGAAGAATGTTGGGAATGTAGGCTATTTCCGCTGACACATTTGAAAAGGTAGATACGACAAGAGTTTTAAATGTTGCTTTCGTTTATTTGGGCTTCAAGCACTTGTGCGTGACGCCTCAGTCGTCACGTCTTTTAAGCAAAACCACTTGTCGTGCCAATGCCAATGAATTTCCTGTGTTGTAAGATGAACAGTTTTCAATTATAATGTTTCTGATAATATAATTTTGCATATTTAGATATTTTTAGTAAGGTTTAAATCGTAATCGGCACAATCTTAACCTTTAAATGAACGTCAAACCGGTCAAACGTCAAATATTTAATGTCCGTGGCTTGAAGCACATACTTTTCGTTATGTGCTTAAGGGGCAAGGGGAAGGTAAGATCAGGCGTCACGCCCGGAAATAAACGTACGAAATTCAGTCACTACGAGCTGCTACCACAGTATAGGAACGAACCAGTATGTTATTTCGTGACGTTACACTGCCGAGCTCTCTGTGACCTAAAACGTCGTTCGGATGAGTATCTCATCCGGCGGCCAGTGCTGTGCTGCGATCCAACCAAAGTGCCAGTGGTGAATTTGCGAATAAAACTATTTATTACAGCTTATATTTTTACGGGGTTTTGGTAATATTTTTATAGCTTATAAGCATTTTTTTGCAATGGATACCATTAAAAAGAAGAAAACGGGTAGTGTGTGTGTAGTTCGTGGATGTAACAATAAATATTATAATTGTGATGAAAAATTTTACCGTTTTCCAAAGGATTCAGAAGAGTGAGAAACTGTTTGTATTTTCATACGAAAAGTATAATACTTTATTATTTGATCTTCATATTACATTTATGAGCCTTAGTTTCATGCATTGATTTAATTTGTTGTTTTTGTTTCAGAACTAAAGTTTGGCTCGAAGCATGCCATAGGCCTGACTTGATGCCAAAAATAGTAGTCATCGTTTATGTGGTGCTCATTTTGAACCAGACATGATTATGCAACCTCATAAAAGAAAACTTCTTTAAAAAAAGGCTATTCCAACAATATTTCTTTCATCAAATTCATCAAATACTGCAAAGCCTAAAGACTTTCAGACAAATGATTTATTGGAAAAGAATTTTGTTCGCTACTTTTGTGGTTATTTAATTAAAAAATGTTCGGAAATTCATAGATGCAGCGTATGAGAGACGTATTCACAAGCGTATCAGAATTTAGACGATTCGTCTTTATACTGTTACCTTAGAGCTTATGAAAATACGAATAAGAATACTTTTGGAAACTTGAATATGCCGCATGAAAATTTTTTAAGATACATCTCTTTATTAGAAACATTATTCCAAATGAATTTTGAGAAAGTTGCTACGGAAGATAATATTATTGAATCACTTATAAATATTAGTCAAACAACAGAGTTTGTACATCCTTGTGTTGATTTTCCAATAAAATATTTAATAAAACTTTTCTCCAGAGTACGACTATATTACACATTATTTGTCAATAAAAATTTTAAAAATAATAACTAAATGAAAATTGTAATATGGAAAAACCAATAAATATTCTGTATAAGACTATTGTTTTATTCACTCATCAGTGTACTGCTCTACAATATTTAAGAAAAAACATTTAACACGTTCAAGTCATTTTAAAACTTATGCCACCTACGCCTATGGTAAAATGAATCGTAAAGCGATCCGTTCAAGGTAATCAAAAGCTCTGGCAATTTATGAATGAAATTTATAAGAGTTATACTGCTGGTTCGTTTCTATACTGTGCTGCTGCCAGCAGCCAAAAGTGAATAATCGAAAACACCTTAAAATAAAATAAATTCTTATTTCTATGATTAATATCATACAGAATGTAATTTAAGTTTTAATATTCATTAATAATAATAAGCAATAATTGAAACTTGAACGGAAACAGGATGGGCATCATTGAATACATTTTTTTCGATACCTTTGAAAGGAGGTGTCGCTTGTCATAGGGTTCCATTTAAGTATTGGTCACAATGACCTTGTGACGTAATCTTTGACGAATACGTCATCTATGATCACTACAGTAGGGAAATTTACAATTCTTATTATTCAGTTTCCTAATTTTATCAATTTATGTGAACGAGGCAAAAAAGAAAGAGGAGAGAACATAACAGTATAAAGTATCATCGACCAAAGTGGCTTCTGAATATGGCCGACTTCCGTAAACAAACCAGAGGCGTACATTAAATTATTCAATTGGGTGAAAACAAAAAACTCTCATCTGCATCTTTTTAAGGTGCTACTTTTTGTTGTTAAAGAATTGATACCAGATTTTGGTACATTCAAAAATTTTATAACACGATTGTACAGCTCAATATCAACTTAAATGTATACTAATACTTACAAATAACCTTTCTAATACTGAAAATCACTATTTTTTCAACGTGGCTTTTCAATTCGACACATTTCAGTATATTAAGGTTATCTATGTTGACACAAGAATTGATGACAAATGTCACTAATGTGGCTTCTCAATATGGCAACTTCCGTCGAAAGTTGGTTAAATCACTACCACGCTTAACTTTCCTCCTTTTTCTTTTACCTCGTTTATGTATAATCACAGAATACACCAGCCAAACAAGAAGCGAAAGCCGGCGTAAATCCTTTGATGTTTTGGGGGCAAAATTTCGTGACCTTCAAACTGACGTTGACAGATAACGGATCAAGTCACATTAAGAAAATTGTTCAAAAAATGTAAATTAAATGTTAACTACACGCAAAAAAGTGAAACCAAAGAATCTCATATCAAATATCATTACCATTGCAATTTACATTTTACCACGCGCTAAGTGATGCCTAAGAGTGATAATATTACGTATTTCCTATCACTTTTTGATCAATCCCGAAAGGATTGTAGGAGCAGCGAGTGAGGCCCAATAACAATAAATTGTGGTTCAAAATATCTGTTGCAAACTTTGTAGGATTTATAAATCTGTTCAGCGCTTAATTCCTTTAGTTTTGGATTGCGAATGAAGGCAACCCATTCATTCAACAACAAAGGGTCATGTTTGGGAAACCTATGTCGTTTTGATGTAATGTCTGTACACCCAGGAACGCATCACTTCACACCAACCATTATAAATATTATGAATTATCACACTTGATAAGACTCACAGTACCTAATTAAAACACAAATAACAGCAGCAAATAGCAAAAGGAAGCAATCTATAAAAAACAATGGTGACAACAACTATATGACAGCTTTGATGAATCTTTTCTTCTTTTCGTGCTAAAGGCCTTAGCTGCCAGGCCTGCTTCGACAACTCAGTTGCAACTAGCGCTTCAGGTGGATGGGTTTGAAACCTCATTTTTGTATTCAAGGTCATCCTATAAACTTTCACTTCTATAGGTTAGACTGTTTTGTGGCTTTGAGAAGAGCCTGGCTGTCAGCTGTCAGTGAAAATTTCAAGTTTTTGACTGATATATCCTCTTCTGATGTTTTTATCAATGCAGGCTATAGCAGCAATCTTCTCATATTATCTATGATCGTCTCTGCTTGAAACACAGTTGTATATGCGGTGCACATGTTTTCCATCGACATTTATTGGCGTATTATTTGCCGACGCCGAGTGAACCTACTATTCATTGTTTATGTAGGTACGGTGATAAGGCGACTTGTAATTTCTTAAAATATTATTTAATTCTTCCATGATGTAAAAAGGGGAAAATTAAATTAAATTGCATGCATTTTTTTCCTTTCCTCCCAATTTTTTATTATATCTGATTATTCGTTCAGTAGGTATAGTCAAAAGCACTCTTATCGTGCGGGTTTAAAGGTTACTAACCATAATGTATCAAATCAGAAGACACAGAGGTTACCAAAATGTGAGATAACAAATATACCCGGAAGAAAATAATGATGGTTGATGTTTTCTGCACACTGGTTGACGAATTTCCACTTTTTCATTCATTTTCGAAATAATCTATCAGATTAAGTGCCATTTTTTTTGCTTGAGGATGCAAAATACCGGAAAATTGCTTCTTATTATTCATATTGTCACTTTGAATTGTAAAAGTGACATAACTGACATTTAAATAAAAACTTCGCTGGTGAAAGACTTTTTAAAATCGCTGAAAACTAAATACATATCCTTTTTTCTCCCGTCAAAATTGCATAAGTCTGTCTTATTCATCTTACGGATTTTATGTGGAAGTTATGATTAAACGCAATAAAAGAAAACAAAAACGGTGAGTATGTCTTTGTTGAATCGTATGATAAGACTGCATTTGACTATACCCTGTCAATGAATCTTCCCAACCTATTCAGACTATTTTTCACAGCCCTCGTATAACTTCATTGTACTATGTACGTCGAGGTATAAATTTGCCTTTCTTGTATGAAAATGATTAATGGTGTTATGGATATAAAAGTTTACATTCACTTTACACGTGCGCTTATTAATTTTGTTATCAATTTGTTAATTGATTTAAAAATTATATCACGTATACAAATGCATGCAATCATTAATATTTTCCAATAGAATTTGTGCCTAGGTGATTTAACCAGAATTGATAAGGATTATACTATAAAAATTAGAACATCCCGAATATAATAGAAGGCTGTCAGTACCTCCAAATTAAAAAAATACGTACAGGTTGTAATTGTAATAGAAGTACAGTACAATCTTCACTTGAAAATATTGCGATTTAAACCAACTAGCTTTAATAAAATGTCGATATTAAGAGAGATACGGGGTGTGTTAAACATGAAATTTCAATTTTCGTTTTTTACAATAACTTTTACGCTTTTTGACGTATATGCACAAAAATTTGAGGTTGAGGGTTTTTGGATGTGAAAAATCATAATCTTGTACCTATTTCGATATATTTTGTAGAGGGCGCCACATAGGCCACGTATGCGGCATAAATGTACGCAAAACTTTTTTGCCTTTTACATTAGCGCTACTTTTGTAAAAAATAATTAAAGCCACATCATTACAACAAAAAAAGGTATACTATCTGTTAGTATCCTCAAATATTAATATTAACTAAAATATCCTAATTTTAAAAATTTTGAGAAATTTTATTTAAAAAAGTAAAAGTAAAAAAATATTTGGTGTAAAATTATTAATATTTTTCACTTTTCACAAAGCGGACAGAAAGTAATGATGCCTAATTTACAAGATGAAGTTATACTTTTTTTTAACTAAGAATTATCTAGCATTGGGTGTTCACTGAAAATATAAATAACCTTCGATCCAAAAAATTGAAATAAATTGACCGTGGTTAAGACAAAACTTATGCAATTTGTAATATTACAGCCTTTTTAAATACACCGTCATATTATTATAGAGAATGTTGTCTACTTATTGTTTTAGCAATTTTTTCCCTAGTCCCCATTTAAGAAAAATGGTAAAAAAATGAATTTTACTTAAATGGCCATTCCTCTAAAACTACATTTTTTTATGTTGAACTACTTTTTCAAATATTTCCCAAAATTTTTAAAAATAAGTTTACTTTTACGCTCGTCTCAAAATAAAATTTTTGAAGACTTCTCGTATATTAAGTGCATAATACTATATTTAGTTGGTACTTTTTGAATTTAAGGAGATGCACAAACTTTTACAAAGAATAACTTTTTCTCGAGCAGCGTGGTTCAAACAGAACTGGCTGGTATCTCAATTGCCACAAAAGAACTAACCAGAAAAGGAATTTCTGGCAAAAACAATCTGCACTGAAAGTAGACAAGCCCTATTAGCCTTGAACAGACAATGCGTTATATCGGGGCTAGTACTAGAGTGCCACCAAGATTTAGCAAACGCCTCGGCAGAAAACAATATTAAAGGGCACGACAGGAGTAAAGAAAATCGCATTGCTGACTTTTCAGCCAGAGAAGCTGCTGGACTAAACATTTTAGGACCCAGTGACACCTACAGCCTAACGGCTGAGACAATCGCGGAACTAGCCAAACGTTACACCCATGCTCAATCCCTTAAATGATGAGATTCAAAGGATGCAGTCTCGCCAGGATCACCCTGGGCGACCCTGGGAAGCTGGCGCCGAAGAAATATTTGGCGATGACCAGGAAAAACCTACGTTTAACAGTAGGATTTTTGACTGGCCACAGTCAACTAAGAAAACACCTCCATACTATGGGGCTAGTGGACACATCTCTATGCAAGATGTGTGAATATGAAGATGAAACTGTCAGGCATGTCTTATGCGAGTGTCCGGAGTTGTCGTCGATCAGAGAGTGTGTGTTCGGTGAATCTTGGCCTACACCTGCCGATATAAAGAAGATGTCTCCTAGTGACCTGTCCACCTTCCTGGGAAGGACAGGATGGCTGATGACCTAGGAGGACAGCTCCTCGGGAGGATGAACAATGGATCACATGTGCCCTAAGTGCTGTGAGCCTACACTCACCCTTCCTACTCAGATACAGAACTTTTTCTCGAAAATCCCTTCATAAATATGTTTCTCTCATGGTGCATACTTTGAGGAACATTTTGTTATTAACAGTTTTATCAGTCAGTCAAAATTTCGATATTTTTTTCTAAAATATGTACAGAGGTTTATGCAGATAAACATACATAATAAAAAGATTATCAATATTGTTTTCATAACACACACGATCATGTTACATAAATATAATAAATTGGTCAATTTATATTCAAAGTACTCTTGAACATTTATAAAATGAGTTCTGCAATCTCAGATTACCTGACAAGTTTTATAGGCAACCAAAAGTAAGTAGTTGATATCATAGTTTAGTCTAAGGACCAAAAATTACTTATTTCATTTCAAACTGGCTCAACAAAATTAAACACGCTGTTGATTGATGGGGTACGATATTTTGAAGATCACGAATTAGAATCTCAGTAGAAGTTATATTTTTCTTGTTTGTGTACACTAGTGAAGTGCTAATCTTGGAAAATTATTTACAGTTTTTAAGAATGTCTATAATTTGAAAGAATTTTTCTTATCTTTTCACTTTTTTTTTCAAAGTAGGTAAATTATGTAAAATAGCCAATGAATCGAAACTGGGTTCTTGCCAAACTTAATTTATGTTTGGAGATCTGGATATTCCTATCTGATAGAAGTTATAGCTAGAGACATTTTATATTAATAAGAGAAAGAAAAATAAATTGGGTACCTAATTTTTAGAAACAATCGATAATTACGTTGTGCCTTGTGGGTTTTTTAGGTTTAAAATACTCATTATTCAAAGTTTGTCATCCCTGTCAAAGAAAAGAAAGTAATGCCGATGGTCTGGCGTTCCTTTTACTCCCTGTGGGCCGGTAGCGTGTGAACTTGATATAAAGTGACTTCAAATTTTGACCTTGATGATAGTTCATTTCGTGCATAAAAAACAAAACTACTGTATAGTCCAGTAATATAGGCCAAGAGGTGCAATCTCGGAATGAAATATGATAAATCCTTATTTTGTCGTTCTAAAAAATCTCCTTAAACCTCGTATCCGTGTTCTAATATTTCAAAGGTCAAAAAATCAGTTTTTTTGCAAATATCTCGCTGCTTGTTGTGGCTTAACGCTATTTGCATCTGTTATGAGAATGAAAGTTTCAAACATTTTTTTATACATGAAACTATTTTTGAGATAGAGGACGAAGAGCGCGCAGTCTGTTTACAGCATAATACAAGGTCAAACATAAAGTTTCCATAAATAATACGTATTAGGTCGATGAGTCGTTGAGAATTATATAATTATAAATAATTTTTTAATTGTTAAAACTCAAAGGTACTCCTCAAAAACTTTTGATGCATGGGTGATTCTACCAGCAACGTCAGTATTCATGTACCAGTTAATTTTTCGAAATATACGTTTTAATGATTAAATTTGTTCTCAATCCTTTTTTAAACTCTAATTCAATTTTTTTGATATAATTTAAAAAAATATTGGAAACATAAGATGAGATATCAGCTCCGTGTCATCTCCCCACATCCAGTATGGCAAGGTAGAATATGAACTACACATTTGAAAAATTGAAAAAAGTATTTATAAACTGATTATTAATATAAAAAACTCTCAAATTCTCAGCGTCAGGAACAATGATTTTGATTTTTCAACAACAATATTCATTTTGGACTAACATTGATTTGTCCCCGTGTTGTAACCTCAGCTCCGTGAACAAGAGCTTGGACTTCACGAATATCCACTAGGTGGCAAAAATGCTTATGTGCAATCGTACACGTGCGTCTGTTTGTTAGTTAATGTCATTCATTCGAAGAAAGCGCGTGAAAGTAATCGGTACTGAATTATTTTGGTTATTATTATCTGTAAAGGTGAGAATGTTATTATTCATTCTCAGTTCCGTCTTCACGTATATTTTCAGAGGTATATGTACTTGCATTATACAATGGGGTTTTATTGTTCTTAATAAACTGTAATCATTCGCTAAATATCAAAATCCTAACCTTAAAATTGAAAGTGAAATTAGCGATAAATGTTGAAAAATCTCAGCTCCGTAGATCTCAGCTCTGTCACCATTTTGTGGTAAAGGAGCTGAGATTCAACTATGGGGCTGAGATAGAGTTACGTTCTCGCATATATTATACATATTTTATCCCAATTATGAAAATCACTTTAAGTTCGGAAATGATTATAGATAGATAGATAGATGGATAAATTAAAAAGCAAAAAAGATACTCGAATTAATCCATGAAAGAACTACATCAAAAAATTTTAAGCGCGTATCCCAGAATAAAACTGAGTTATGCTTTATTGGGTGATTTTTTTAAAAGCAAAATATAGAGAAACTTGCCTATGCGAAGCACATGCTAATATGGACCTACTGGTGTCTAAACTGGAAATGTTTAACATCAATGAAGAAGCAGCATCGTATGCAAAATATGAAAAATGGAAAACTGTGAGAGAAAATTTTTTTTATGTTTCTGGTATAGTTGAATATTTGCACATATACCTACCACATGATAAATAATTTTGTCACAATGTAATCAAAATGTATGATAAAATCCATTAAATCTCAGCTCCGTGGCTTTGTCCCTGCAAAAATTATGGATAATGTGAAAAATATTTTGTATTTATTTGGGCCATTTATCTAGCACTATTCATCTCTTCTGGTTTTATCATTTAAATACATAATATGTGTTATTTTCAAATGTAGAAAAAACTGAAATTATTTTCGTCAAATCTGACGTTGCTGGTAGAATCACCCACATATCCTTCTATGCACGCATTTAGTGGTTGTGACACGACTTTTGAGCATTATAACCCTAGAGAAACTCACCAATTTGGATCAAATAGCCGAAGTATTTCAACCTACCTGTTCCAACATTATACAGGGTGGTCCGTAAGTAATTGTACATAGAAGTACAGTACAATCTTCTCTTCAAAATATTGCGATTTAAATCAACTAGTTTTGATAAAATGTTGATATTAAGTTTTAATTTTCGTTTTTTCCAATAACTTTAACGTTTTTTGACGTATATGCACAAAAATTTGAGTTTGGGAGTTTTTTATGAGAAATCATAATATCTTCTGTATGTTCCTTGTGGTATATTATTCATTCTTTTTTTTAACGTTAAACGTTGAAATAAAGAATTTAAAAATATTGTGGTTTAATTTCCCAAGAAATTAAAAAAAGGAGAAATCATAATTTTGAATCTATTTCGATGTATTTTGTAGAGGGCGCCACATAGGCCAGGTATGCGGCATAAATGTACGCAAAACTTTTTTGCCTTTTACATTAGGGCTATTTTTGTGAAAAATGATTAAAGCCACATCATTACAACAAAAAAAGGTATATCTGTTAGTATCCCCCAAATCTTAACGGTTTTAGAGATAATCACATTTTAGTGATTAACTATATAATTATTATTTAATGAAATTACGATGGAAAAATGTAGTGTGTACGTAAGTTATTACTTGCTACATAAATTCCAGAACGATTAATATGTCTTTATCATGACTTATACATTTTTGGAATTTGTTCTTTTGTAATGTGAAACTTAACAATGTTGTTGATTAAGTAATATATAACTATTGCGTTTGAATAAAGCAAACTAAGCATATTATTATATATTCCAATATTAACAATTTAATATTCCAATTTAACACTTTAACTTTCTGATGTTGTTAATAATATACCAAATTGGTCACATTAATGATTTGAATTAAATAGAAAGTTAATAAACGTCTGGATTCGATGTCTCTACTTCAAAAGATCCTGATGTTCAAACAGATTCGACTTTGTTGGCATATCTTTTGACAGTTGACACTTATGGTATCTATTCAGATATTATACCGCTTGTTACTACAATTGTTGCTTTCGTTTATTTGGGCTTCAAGCACTTGTGCGTGACGCCTCAGTCGTCACGACTTTTGAGCAAATCAAACACGATTTTTTAGGATCCTCAAAACCACCTGACATGTGCCAATGCCAATGAATTTCCTGTGTTGTTAGGAGAACAGTTTTCAATTATAATGTTTTTGATGATAAAATTTTGCATATTTACATATTTTTAGTAAGGTTTAAATCGTATTAAATTGTAATCGGCACAATCTTAACCTTTAAATAAACGTCAAACCGGACAAAACGTCAAATATTTAATGTCCGTGTATGTGCTTAAGGGGCAAGGGGAAGGTAAGACTAGGCGTCACGCCCGGTAATAAACGAACATAATTCAGTCACTACGAGCTGCTACTAGCAGCATAATCGAAAACGCTTAATAATATAACTACAGCGACATAGACACCCCCATTCAAGCCTCTTGTTTGATTCTGTCGACTGCAATCAATAATATTTTAAAGTTTGACTCCAAAAATTTTGTTGTCAAACTTCCAAGGTCCATTCACAGTAGATAATATCCTTGTAATGTGAATTAAAATATTTTTGTGTTCCATCCCGCGTAATAGGTTTTGGTTTTCGTTACTGGAAGACATGTATTGATTGTGATTTTAGTGTCGTATTCAGTCCGAGATTAAGTCCCTTCTAATTGCAAACCTGAATGTTAATGATGTTGTGGATCCTACCAATCCCGTTTGAATAAGAAGCGTAGTTGTTTTCACAAAAATATTTTCACTAGTAATACCACTAGAGGTCAAATTATTTCCGGAGTCGAAGACGAGGGATAATTTTCTAAAAATATTCATGAGCGAGAAAAAATTTCCGGATTTAATTTGACCTCGTGTGGTATTCGGTAAGAAAATTCCACGCCAAATGTGTTTACATATTTCCAACAACATCAATGTTCGTCTGTATCAAGTTCTTGCAAAACAAGTTTTGTCAACTTTCAGTTACCATGGCAACTCAGTAAAACTCTAAACTAGAAATTATTTCTGTTAAAAATTTGTCAAAACAGCACGACGTAGAAAAATGTCTCGCTTCGGTCAAGAAAGTAAAGAAAATAATCGCCAGAATATTAAGCAGTTGACACCAGCGAATACTAGGAAATCGAAGGCAAGTGTATGGAAGCAGTTTATAAACTTTTGCACAGAAAAAGCGTATGATTTCGACAGAGCGGATATACCTGTGGAAGAACTGGTGCTCATTCTTGAAGACTATGCCTTCAACATGCGAAAAAAGAACTCCGAAGACTACAAGGTGAGTGTTATCAAAGTTCTATGGAATTCTACAGCTAAGCAGTTGCAGGAATATTTTTTCGAAAGGTATAATCGCAAATTTAATCCATTCTCTGACATAGAATTTGTCAACGCAAGAGCTGCAAAAAATTCTAAGCGTCGGAAGCTACAAATAGATCCAACCAAGAGAAAGGCAAGTTCATCCTCACTATCAGCAGACGAATTGATAAAGATTATGGAGCTTTAGGACGAAAACACTCCGTAAGGAATGCAAAGAAAGTTCTTTCACATTGCTGCTCATGAATTGGCCTGGAGAGAAATGAAGGAGCGGCAGCAACAATAGAATATTTTGTGGAGGAAATTGACAACCAAGGAAAACCAACAGGACGCATTGAGTATAACCCGGTTTTCTCCAAGACCACTCAAGGTGGTTCAAAAAGAATGGCCGACAGTAAGTGGCTTGTACCGAATACAGTCAATGAAGAATTATGCCCAGTAAGACTGTTCAAAAAACTAATAAGCAAGCGAGACCAACTCATCAAAACGAATCGTTTATTTTTAATTCCAAATCCAAACTGGCACCACCCCAATTCCAAAGGTTGGTACAAGAACAGCCCGGTTGGACAAAATACAATATCTTCCTGGTTCAAATCGGCGGCATCAGTGATTGGAATCGATGTCAACAAGATCAAGATAACAAAATGTGAGGGCCACTGCTGTTTCAACTCTAGCCAAAACGGGAATTAAAATAACAGGGCATGGTAGCAGTCACTCAATAAAACCATATCTGCAAATTGACTCGGGCCATCATCAGGATATAATTGACGCAATGAGGTCTGCTTCAACTTTTGCAAAGACAGTCCAAGAATATCTGCTGTTGTAACAGTTTGATATGCTTTACGTATAAAGGACAACAACTGGATTATAATTTCTACAATTTAAATCTGATATGGTTTTTCCAAACCACTTTTTGCGTAAGTTTGTTTTAGCGAGACCATGATTTCCTTTGCAGTCTATCATTTCCAGTACATTTTCACACAAGCATTGCACAATTAAATTTCTAGAAGCAAATCTATCTTGTTCCATGCGGAAACCAAAGTAGTATTAATAGATAGGTTCTCGGAAAGAACATTAAGCACATAATAATGCTCCAACAGAAGTTTCATTCTGAATTTCCAATTAGCAAACCCCTTATTATCAAATGGTTTTACTGTGACGGTACTGCTATTTTATTATATTTGCTGTAGCCATTTTGTTTGTTTTCCAAACCTTTATCAAGCTACTCAATTTACTCCGCAATTATCAACTTTAAAATCGCCTATTTCACTATTTTTTGTATGCGTGACTAACTGGGCCCATAACCTATTGTTTTCATGGTTAAGTGAAACAATATTTCAGTTTTAATAGTATGTATTAATTATTACTTTAATTAAAACGAAACGTTTATCAACAACATTCGCGTAAAAAAAATATTACCTAGACTAACTAACTGTTTCTAATTGATTCCACTTTAGTGAAAAAAATATGAAAGTTCTGAATTATTGATAATTGTTTCAATATATTAAAATATCATCGTCAGAATGACAGAATATTACACACCAAGGTGGTGAAGACTATTATTATTGACCTAGCACCAAGAGATGCGAGGCTCATAAATGTCTTCACCAACATAGTGTATATACAATTGTTTCCACTTCTAGCCAAATTTATGACGAAAATAAAAAATAATTCACAAACGCACCACGACTGACAAGTACACTGTCAGTTTTCGATATATATTATGAACGTACTCGTTATGTCATCAGTCATTTTTGGTTGAGCGCGAATTTTAAACTAATGGCATTTTTATTCAAATAACTTTATCTTGATAGGTAATTACAAGCAGCAAATATGTTGAAGACAATCTTCTGGGTATACAAAATTAAGTTGCACAAGTTTTTGTAGAACCCTGAATTCTCAAAATATTTGAATTTGTCCATTATTGACCTATGTTAATAATAGAAAATTATTAACCACTGATAGAGAAATTCAGCTTCTCAGTTGGCTAGAAGAAGCAATAATTGCCAACTTCACAGATAGTTGTGGAAAAATTGAATTTGCGCTCAAAAGTTATGACCAATAAAAATAGTCAAAATTCACGTTTTTCTCTGTATATTAGTAAAAAATGGGAGGAGACACTTGATAGTGTTCATTTCATATTTTCCATAAGAACTTGAATACGAGGTAGAAGTATGTACAGTTCCATATAGTCTCACCCTATATATAAAGTTTATGATTTTTTCGAGATAAAGCACTAGAAAGTTGAAAGAAAAATATCTTTGATAGTTCGATAGAGTTTTTTATATATTATTATTATTATTATAAATGTACTTCAAGGTTATTAGTTGCATAACGTTGCTTCGTAACAGAAATCCAAAATTGTTGAAATGAGAAACTTTTCATCTCAGTCGGTCAAGTTGAAAAACATAGTGAAGTGGAAGTACGTATAAAATTGTTTGATAAAAGTTAATATAACGAGAAATATTAAAAACTCGTTAAATACACTTTCATTGTTTTTTAAATTGGATTCACGGTATTTTGATGATAAAGGATATCTTGAAATACGGTTCTTTGTGTTGTAATTTTATGCAATTTTCATTAGAATTGGGCAAAACTAATTAGTTCATTCTTAATGTAATTAAAAATAATGTTTATTACCATCTTAAGCAAGCGTGAATTAGTGTATTTAAGGATAAATGTGATTGTTTGTACTTTGTTAAAAAAAAATGGGATACCAAATATTTCTCAAAAATCATTTTTATTAAGTGTTTAAACAGTAATTTTACAGCAAATTCATTTTTTGTTCCGGTACATATTTTGTATTAGCTATCTACCTACATACAGAGTTCGGCAAAAGTCCGGGACTGGACAAATATCGAAGAAAATATAAATTTTGTGAAAAATCTTTTTATACCACAATTTTAACTCCAACTTAAACTATGATTTGAAAATATTTTGAAATATACAGGGTGTTCCAAGTGTGGCGTATCAAAATTATATTTTTTTCTCATGAAACACCCTATATTTCATTGCATTTTCTGATTGCCTTTAGAAAATATAGGATTTGGCTATCCTGTGCAGAACATTAAAATACAACATGAATAAAAACGGAACTAACAGCAAACAACTTAAAATAATAAACTTTTTGTTTTTTGTTATTTCATAAAATGTCTAAGTGGATAGTGATTTTTCTGTGAGAGTGGCTATATCTTTTTAACCACTCGGTTTAGGAGAGCAAGACCCTATTTTCTGGAGGCTTAAAACGTGATCTATTTAGTTTCTTACAACAACTATGCTAAGATCATTAGTTTGAAATTTATTGAGAATTGCAGATGTTTTAAAATCGATTTAGCATACAATTTAAGAAAATTGTAAATTGCACGAGAAGTATAATACTTAGGTATAGGACACCCTTATACCATTCGAAAAATGACATTTTTTTTTGAACATGGTAATTCATTGAAATACAGGGTGCTCCATTTAAAATAAGCCTGATACTGCACGTTGAATGATCTAATAATGAAACTGAAAATTCTGAACACCCTGTAAAGATATATTTAGTACTCAATCGTGGAATACATTCAACGAATGGCCAGCTATTCAGATGTGATAGAAAATTTGCTAGAATTTGTTATATCAATGAGTTATTAATTTTTTACGAAATGTTAACATTTTCAAAAAAGTCAGCATAACTCGTAACCCTCTGTATTTAGGTATAGGGAACCATTATGAAGGAGTATTATATTTTTTAGGGGCAATCAGAAAATGCAATAAAATATAGGGTGTTCCATTACAAAAAATATAACTTTGATACGCCACACTTTATTGGAACCTGTATATTTCAAAATATTTTCAAATTATAGTTTAAGTTGGAGTAAAATTTGTGGTATAAAAGGATTTTCCAAAAATTTTATATTTTCTTCGATATATGTCCGGTCCCTGACTTTTGCCGAACTCTGTATAAGGTTCCAATACTTACTAACAATGACATTTAAATACATGAGAGAAATCTACAATGCGGTTCATATGTATAGAATAAAATAAATTTTTGCGTTATTATGTACTGTGTAAAAAAACCTGAAACAGTTCGATTTTCATTCTTAAATTGACAATTTACAGTATGAAAATATTATCCCCCTGCAGCACCCCATCTGAATTATAAGCACCCCCTCGAAAATTTAAAATAAGAAAGGGGGTCGTGTGGCACCTTGTTTGAAAGGGATTTTAGTGCTCTGCTCAGCAATATAAAGGTTTTTTTTTAAATTTGGTGCAATCATAACTAAAATTTTGATAATGTCCCTATATCTTATCATGCGGGTCATACGATTCAACAAAGACATACTCACCGTTTTTGTTTTCTTTTATTTATGTCACTTTGACAATTCAAAGTGACAATATGAATAATACGAAGCAATTTTCCGGTATTTTGCATCGTCAAGCAAAAAAATGGTACTTATCTGATAGATTATTTCGAGAATGAATGAAAAAGTGGAAATTCGTCTACCAGTGTGCAGGAAACATCAACCATCATTATTTTCTCCGGGGTATATTTGTAATCTCACATTTTGGTAACCTCTGTGTCTTCTGATTTGATACATATGGTTAGTGACCTTGGAACCCGCACGATAAGAGCGCTTCTGACTATACCGCATTTCGTATGATCTCATGGGTTATTTTGTTAATGTCGTTTATCTTAACTTTTAAATCATCTATATTTTCTGGTCTGTTGAAATATACTTTAAGAAATAATCAGGTATTTTCGTATATGTTTGTGTTTTGTGATAAAGACATTATCAAAATGTTACATCTTAAAAATGAATTGTCTTATTGTATGTTTATCCTTTTAAACAAATCACTAAGTGCCTTGTTTAATTTGTTATAAAAACATTATATTATATTATTTATTTTCTTGAAGCTGCTAAAATGGATAAAAATTATTAATATAGTCAAAACTTTTTTATTTGTAAAGGTAATTGCATTACTTGTAGGTTTTTGTAGACATTTTCACGAGACTATTAGATATTTAGGGTATACTAAAGCGGTTCCTGCATGTGTGACACACAACAGTTTTTCGCCTATCGAATAACGCAAAAAATTGAAAAATATAACAAAAAACTTTGACTTACACTGACGTTTAATTGAGAAAAATACGTGAAACGTCGCAGTACTCGAGTGAAAGAGGGTGATAAATTTGAAAAATCGTGTCGTTAAGAATTTTCTACAACAAAATAGGGCGTAAAGTTTTCATTTCCTTCCTCTTATTTTAACTATCGTATTCAGAAAAAGGTAAAGATGGGGGTGTGAGGAAAATTTATATGTATTACACAGAAGTAAAGCGCCTCTTCCTCCCTTGGATTATTATTACTAATAAACTACATTCCTATGAAGGAAAGAGGCACTTTCCTCCATACATAATACAAATATAATATGAATAAAATGTAAAAACAATTATTGAAAATGTTTGTTTCCGCAAGGTGAAAATACGACCACAAAAATGTCTACAACTTTCGTTGTTAGTGAATATTTATCAAAAGATAAAAATATTTCCAATGCGGTGTACCTAATTGTCTGGAGATATTATGATTTTTAGGAAAACACAAAATTTTTGGAAAATCGATTCAAAATAAAGTTGTTTTTCCACTAATAGCTGTGAAGTTGAAAAGTATTGCTTCTTCTAACCAACTGAGAAGTTAAATTTCTCTATAAGTGATTAATAATGTGTTCTATTATTAACCTAGGTCAATAATGGACAAATTCAAATATTTTGAGAATTCACAAAAGCTTGTGCAACATAATTTTGTATATCCAGGAAATTTTCTTTAACATATTTGCTGCTTGAAATTACCTATCAAGATGAAATTATTTGAATAAAAATGCCATTAGTTAAAAATTCGCGCTCAACCAAAAATGACTGATGACATAACGAGTACGCTCATAATATATAGAAAACTGACAGTGTACAGGGTTATTCATTATAAATTACCCACCCCCATCATCGTTATTATTACTTTTAGAAAAAAAGTCTCATATAAAAATTGTTGGGCTACAGCCAAAGATTACAGAAGAAAAATATAAGATGTTTCACTCGTTCGGATTTATCGCGTAAATCACCGATGCCGCTGGTGACTGTCTGGTGACTTGGATGGTACAGTACGTCGCTACGTCCTTACTTGCATTCAATTTGGCATATTATACGGGACGTCGCCCGTCGAGCGCTGTTATTTTAGAACGGTGTTTATAATTGGTTGCTCGTGTTTTTTATTTATGTTGTATAGATTTTTTAAATTTATTAATTAATTGTTGAAATGAGCAAAAATTCATATTAATATTTTTCTTTTTAATAGCAAAGCTTAAACACTAACTATTAATTACTTAATTACTTAATAAGCTTGAGGTTTTTAATTATCTAAATAGAAGAGTTACTAAGCAATTGAAATTTATATCTGGATGGAAAATAACCATTCAAGCAATTCTGTCATTATGGGAAACTCTAAAATGACGAGGATATAAATTTTTACTTACACGAAACCTCAATCAGGATTACCTCGAAAACTTTTATTGCCAAATACGAAGTTGCTGTGGTAATGCCAAAAATCCAACCCCCGTACAATTTTGTAGCGCGTTTAAAAAGCTATTTTCTCCAAAATTTTTTGATCATTTTGAAGGCACAAACTGTATGGATGACGTAAACAAAGTTCTTCTAACTATTGGTTCTGAACTAGCAAAAGAATGCCTAGAACAGTTCACTTTTCCCACAGAAACTAAAAATGTGCCGTTAAAAGTGTTTACAACAGATTACCAAAATCTATCAAGCCCATAAGGAACTGCTTTAGTGTATGTTACGGGTTATTTGTTAATAAAATGTCCAATACAACATTCATGTGAAACATGCTTAAAGTTTGCCCATTCGGCTGATAATTTAACAGAGAAACTTTTTTCTGTAAACTAAAAGCTTACACGACAAAGAAGGATTAATTTAGTGGCTTATGTGAACCATCAAGGGACATTGTTGAGAACGTTATTGCGATGGAAAATATATTTATCGAAAAATTCAATTCTATAGGTAACCAAAGAGGAATTGGTCAGTTCCTTTTGAACGAATATACTAAATTTTCTTTTCATCATCCATGTAATCAATTTCCTTTCAAATATTTTGCAAGTCTCTACACCAGAGTCCGTATATATTTTACTCTCAAATGTATATTGAAAGATTTGAAAGACAATAGATTAAATTTAACACATAAACCAAACTCCAAACTTAGTATTTTACAACATTTATAAAAATTTTTAATAAAGTCCTGCAGCTGCTTCTCTTTTTACTGTTTTAAACTTGTCAATCCAAAAAATACGCGTTATTTAAAGATCAAAATTTAAGATTTAGTGGCCCTATTATTTCTGGTGGCTCTAATGAGTATATTTAATTTAATTTGTGATAAATATCTGATTGATTATCAATAAGTATCACAAAATTACCAAGATGCTGGATAAAAACTGTGAATTGATTCATTTTAAAAATTCAAGTTTATTTTTTACTTACCTTTTCAAATTCATATCCCGAACATTTTTCGAAATGATTAACATTTAAAAATAAACCTTTGTGATAAAGAATCCTATTAATTTAAATATATATTTCTCTAATTACCCCTGTATAGCTTAAAATAAAACTCGAACTGTTCTGGAATCTACTGGTTAGAACCTATTGAAAAATATTTATAAAAATCGATCTATCTCATGGATCGACCTAATAAAATTACTTTCACCTACTTCAAACTAATATTTTTGTAAACGGTGACGTTACTTTCAAAGCCGGGCGTCGCTCGCGCCGTCGTTAGCTGGTCTATTAACGCCGCGCACGATCATTCAAATTCAACGTTGCCACATCTACCAATTCGATGGTATATCATTTGAATATCTATATACGAGGGTAGTCAAATAATTATAATTAAAGTGAATTGGGTATATCAAACAGCACCGTAACGCGTTGTTGTAGGAGTCGGAGTATTTAACTAAAAGATAGTATAGGCAAGTGTGTATATCAAACTATTTGTCTGTGACAAATAATGTGAGTTTTCAGCAATCGTATACAACTTTCCATTACACTTGTCTAAAACAAATATTTTTCTAGATAACAATGTTTATCGATCGATTCCATTAGGAAATTATGAAAATAAAAGCGGCAACGATGTTTTACCAATCGGAACTAGCATAAAACCGTGAATTCCCATATATCATACCAGTGTATATGTTCGCTACAAATTGAGAACTAGAACATTGACTACCTACTCTGTTACAGTTCTATACCAGAATCGGTGAAGAATAAAAGTCATACTGCCGGTAATATGGAGAGAGACAGGATTGGAGTTTGGGGTAATGGAGAGCATTTGGTTCCTGGAAGAGTTTCCGGTTTAGATAGGTTAAAATTACCTGCTTTGAATAAGGTAAGTGAATATGTTTTCTTACCTTTATTTACAATTATGTATGACATGACATACTTTGTAATTAGGGGTAGTTCTATACCAATTTTAATCTTCTTAACATATAAAGATTTGGTTTTCTTGTTACTTTTAACTTTTTTTTTATAAAATATTTGGCTAATTTTCCTACATTTTTAATAGATTTTTAAAAATAAAAGATTATACAAATCATTCTTATTTTATCAACTGATTGTTGTAATAATCTCGCATAAAATGATTTAAGAAATGTTTATTTTATCTCAAAAGTGAAGTGAAGACAAAAATTGTAGTATTTTTAAATTAAACCGTAGGTATGTATTAGGATGAAATATACAGGGTGTTTTCAAATGACACTTACAACGTTTACATGTAGATTCCTCTCGTAAAATTGGAAGAAATAATATGAGGATTAAGGGGTCCAGCTCATTAACATTAACAGGGTGCTAAAGTTTTGAAAAATTAAATGTTTCAATTCGATAACCTTGAAATGGATGGATAAATTGATTTGTCATTTGGCAGGTAGTTTTTAAATTTAGAAGGGTATATTTTGATGGAAAAATATTTTTCAATGTTTGATCCAGTGGAAGAATATGTTTTTCCGCAAATCGCTAGGAAATTTTGACATTCCTGTCAAAATTTCTTGAAGAAAAAGTCAGGACTTCCTTACTGTGAGGAAATGTTATTTCCGTACAGTTGTTAGTGTTCTACATAAATGATTGAAAACACATTGCTTATAAGGAATTAATTTATATTTTGAAAACATCAAGTCATTGCTGAATACATTTTTAAGATCAATTTGTTATATTTACAGTAATTTGGCAGTTAGTACAATTATTGAACATTGGAGGAACACTCTTAGAACTATGAGAAACATTTTGGACAACATGCAGGGTGGTAGGGTCATTTTGTTGAATATTTTGTACTGTGAAAATTTTATTTGCCACCTCAACCTTATTGTTAAGCGATTCTTCGATATATCCTTCAGCAACGTTTGATGACTTCCATCCGCCATGCCTCTTTAAACTAGTTATGTCGGCACCAGAGTCAACCAATATTGTTGCAGAAGACCGACGAAAGCAGTGACCAGTATATTCTGTCGGATTTACCAAGTTCAAATAAGTAGCAACTATTTTGGGCATTTTTCTAAATTGATGAATTCCTACCACTTGTCTACAACCCTTTCCGCTTTGATATTTAAAGAAAAATCGGTCACTGTTCATATTTTCTGGTCTTAACGAAACATACTTTCGATAAACATTCAAGTAGATCTGATTAATTACAAATGATCTTGGTTTGTTGGTTTTCGAATCAGGTATGCTGATAAAAAGCTTAGATTCTAAGTCTTCTATATCGTGTACAGTCATTCGGACTAACTCATCCATTCTACAGGCCCCAGAAATACCAAATATTACAGCCACCTAAAAAATAAATAAAGCTATAATCTAAATAGAAATTAAAACCTTGTAAATTACCTTAATCATTAAATTTTCTTTATCTGGAGCTTCCTGGATAAATTTTTCAATTTCTTCCTTCGTTAAAATCTTAGATTTCTTTGCCCTATAACCTTGAGCTTGCCGTTTCAATAAAGAACGAAGTTTTGAGTATGTAGATATATCTACATTGTGTTTAAGTGCAAGGGTTGACTTCAGCATTGAATAATTGGCCCATAATGTTGAAGATTTCATCTTTAAACAAAGGTCTAGGAAGTATGCCATTACAACATTTTCTGAGAAAGAACTCGTATTTTTACTCATGCGATAATCCATAAAACGTCTGTATGCATTTTCGCACTTTTCTCTTGATTTCTTTGGCAATAATTCTAATGAAGCAGTATTCACTGCCTCAACCAGCTCTGGAGGAGTCACAGGAATGGAAATTTCATCATCACTTATCATTTTACTTTCGAGAACACCAGCAATTAAATTTATAAGCGTCAAGTTTGACAATTCAACCTCAATACGTTTCCATAGTAACCCAAGTAATTTTATTAGGAATTTCAAAGCACTATTTATTTGGGAATAAAATTATCGCGTTTTTTTTTAAATCAATCAATATCTGTCGAATTTTAAACGATTTGCGGAAAAATAGTATGTTTACCTCGTAGGAAAAGCCACATTCCTGGACTCTGTGTTGCTAAGTCTCGGCTTGCGCCTCGACTTAGCAATCTTCACAGTCGTCCAGGAATGTTAAGCTTTTCCTACCCTATAAACAATGTACTATTCCCTCTCATTTTTTACATCACTGACTTTTGGAGCAACTGTTATTCAATTTTGTATTTCTCGATGGTTATCACGTGAAAAACGAATAACCTTTACATATCAAAACATTTGTAGTTTTCAAGATATTTGATGATTTCATGAAGTCTGCAAGATTACTTTTCAATAATTAATTTAAAAAAAATGTTTTCATCAATTTTTCTCAATAACTACCAAGTACTTTTGGTTGGAATATGTAACAGGAACTAATTTATGAAACAACAATACATCTAAATCATTCGAAGAAGATTGTTGAAAATATTTGTCCAAACTTGTGATTTTATTAATGAAACAATTAAGCAGCCAACAAATTATAAGAGATGTTCAAAATTTTGTCCATTTACATTTATACATAATTTGCAACGTTTTCTCATCGAAAATCGCATACCTTGGAAAGATTGGCGATTATCGGAAATATTTGCTGTAGCTGCATGGATTCTTTCTCTTTTTTTTAAATAAAATCACAAGCCTGGACAAATATTTTCAACAATCTTCTCCGTATGTTTCAGATGCATTGCTGTTTCATAAATTAGTTCCTGTTACATATTCCAACCATAAGTACTTGGTAGTTGTTGAAAAAAATAAAAGAAACATTTTTTTTCAATCAATTATTAAAAAGTGATCTTGCAGACTTCATGAAATCATTAAATATCTTGAAAACTGAAAAATTTTTGATATGTAAAAGTTATTCGTTTTTACGTGAAAACCATTTAGGAATACAAAATTGAATAAAAATTCCTTCAAATGTCTGTGGCGTAAAAAATGGGAGGGGAAATCTACACCACACAAAATATTTTTTTTATCAAAATATGCTTTTTTACATTTAAAAACAACCTGCCAAATGTCAAATCAATGTATCCATCCATTTTAAAGTTATCAAATTGGAACATTTAATTTTTTAAAACTTCAACACCCTGTATCTCGAAAAGTAAATGTGCTGGACCCCTTCATCCTTATATCATGTTGTCCAATTTTACGAGAGGTATCTACATGCAAACGTTGTAAGTGTCATTTGAAAACACCCTGCCGTATTTTAAAAAATTTGCATTTTATCAAACTTTCTCGAAAACATTCATCGTTTCTAGACTGTTTATTTTAAAAAGTATAATTTATTACATAATTATTTAGTTTGAGATGAACGAAAGTAGTATAATGGATTTAACATTGAAATATTTCAAATAAGAATAATAATTTATTTAAAACGAATTGTGCGGAATGTGATACAAACAATTATTATATGCACGGAACGTTAAATAGCTCACAACTACAGGAAAACAATACGTCCATCGGTCGTCTGTTTATTTACCTAAACATCTTACGTATTCTATTCAATTTTGTAGATTGTTTACAAATTTATTTAAATTTCTTTGGAAAATTTAGTAGTTCATAATAGAAATTCATTCTAAAATTAAGAGTGGTTAACCTTAATGTGGCTTTGCGATGAAAATAGTGTATAGCTTGGACGATACAATGTGTTTTCAATAAACTATAAATCCAAAAGTTTGTTCTTT
>CAJUYG010000590.1:135428-163167 GCA_910591675.1 Galerucella calmariensis
AAAAAATGAAAATAGCAAGAACGAGTACAAGGACGAAAAAGTGCACTATTCACTTGAACTAAGTTAAGGTTACCAACGCCGTTAAAAAAATTACATTCTCTAATTATGAGATAATTTATAAACAATTAGATTAACACATAGGCTATAAAAATAACTAATTTTCTAAAAGTATCGAAAGTCACAATATTTCGTATGATTGATGATTACTTAGGATTATTTCGTTTTTTACAGGGATTGGCTTTTACTTTTGAAGAACGACAGAAACTTGGCATCCACGGATTATTACCACCAGTCGTAAAATCGCAAGAACAACAAATTTATCATTGCAAACAATGTTTGGATAGATTGGACAACGATTTGAATAAATACTTGTATCTAATCGGACTATTAGTAAGTATGATACCATTGTCTAGACAATGATGATACTATCCCAGTATACAGAGCACGGGCGTAACCAAAGGGAGGGCTTTGGGGGCTCCAACCCCCCGAAAAGTTCAGATATTCAAACTATCTGGGCTCAGATTCTCGATTTGTTTCATATGTGAAATATGGCGGCTTACCCATGAGAATCAGATTTCGATATTCTGAAGCACTCTCGTAGGAATCTTCTCCTACAAAAAGCATAGGAACCTATTCACATGGTCCTTAATAATGAGATAATTCAAACCAGTGCTAGAGATATAATATTGTGATATACTCAGCAATATAATTGTGTGTTCGCCTGTGGCATTTATTTGCTTTTAGGTTATTTCCTTCTTGTATAAAAAGTTATAAATTCAACGCACTACTACATAAAATCCTGATGTGTACAAACAGATTCGACTTTGTTGACAGTTGACACGTGTATGGTACCTATCGATATTTGGTTTTCGATTCAAACTATCCATTGTTATTACAAAAATAACTACAGCGACATGAGGGCTCTTGTTTGCTTCTGTCGACTGTGTGAAAAATACTCAGCATTTTCTAAACTTTTCAAAATTAAATAAGATTTTACAACAATTTTACAAAATTTATAAAAAATATCCTGCCAAACGGAAACTACAGTTACTAGAGGTGATTTTTAGTCGATTTAGCGCAAATTACCTTAATCCGAAAATGCTTCCTAAGGGAGCTACAGCCCTTTGAAGAAGACGTCCTCATATGACTTCTTCAAATTATTCAAAAATACCGTTACTTAAAATATTCAAACTTGGTATATTCAATAAACAGTTACAAACCAGTTTCAAGTTTTTTCATGTATCCGACACCGAATTTGGAAAATTCAAGATAATTTTCATAAAAAATGTTCTCTTCTTTCAAATCGATATCATGAACCGTTTTCGAGAAAAATAAAATTTTAAACTTATGGTGCTTCTTACATAAAATCATATTGAATTATAAAATTAATTTAAAATTTCCAAAACAATGTGAGTAACTTAATACTAACGAATTTAGTTACCAGTGTACAATTTGTTGATTTTTCAAAGCCAACTTGATATTACAGATACAATTTCATAATCCAACATGATATTTTATGTAAGAAACAAAAAGTTAAAAAAAATTTTTCTCGAAAACGGTTCATGATATCGATTTGAAAGAAGAGAACATTTTTTATGAAAATTGCCTTGAATTTTCCAAACTTGGTGTCAGATACATGAAAAACTTGAAAATAAAAATTTTTCAACTAAAATACCTGTTGGTCCACCCGACTCACACGCTTGTAATGGATCTGAAAAAAATTTAATTACAGCGAACGACTGGTTTGTAACTATTTATTGATTATACTAAGTTTGAATATTTTAAGTAACAGTATTTTTGAATAATTTGAAGAAAACTCATATGAGGACGTCTTCTTCAAAGGGCTGTAGCTCCCCTGGGAATAATTTTCGGATGAAGGTAATTTGATCTAAATCTACTTAAAATCACCTCTAGTAACTGTAGTTTCCGTTTGGAATTAGAGTTTCTGGACACCCTGTATAATAATACTGCATATTTCTTAAATTTCATATTCTTCAGTTACATATTATTCTTTTTTTTTAGGAGCGTAACGAGAAATTATTTTACAGTTTCGCTCGAAAGTATGTACAAGATATAATGCCTTTGGTGTATACACCCGTAGTAGGTTTGGCCTGTCAAAACTTTGGATTAGTTTACAGAAAAGAACGCGGTCTTTACATCAGCATATATGACAAAGGACGCGTTTATGAAGTAATGAAAAATTGGTAAGAATTTTAAATAATTATTCAATTTTTTCCACTATATTGTCGATAATGATATATAGGTATCCAGTTCCTTTATTTATGTTTTAGTTAAACCCTTTTTAGGTGTCAATTTGGTATTTATTTCCATACCCTCTCACCCATTACCGAGTATACAATTTTTACTGATTTTCTGGTTTGATTTTAAATTTCAAGTACTTATATAAATATTTTTTCAACGCAGTCAAAACACTTGAAACTGTTGATTTTATATTCCTGTTATTTCTCAATAAAATTGTCTAAAAAACCTTTATTATTAGTTATATTCGAAATTTACGAATATACAATATACTTGAGGAAGTGTACACAGAAATATATTAGATTTTTCACCATAACTTCAAGCTTTTGGACACAAAAAAATTTTTTTTTCATATGAGAAATACTAATTTTGTATCTATCCCAATGTAACAGGCCCAGGTTTGTGTTTAATAAAACCTACAAAATACAAATAAAACAGAGCACAGAATCAGCAAATGCAATACGCATATATACAGATGGCTAAAAAATGAAAGAGCTAGGATGTGGAGTTTACTCCAGAGCACTGAGCCTGAGGATTAAGTGGGGAATGGGAAACAATACCAGCGTGGTTTAAACAGAACTGGCTGGTATCTCAATTGCCACAAAAGAACTAACCAGAAAAGGAATTTCTGGCAAAAACCTAACAATCTGCACTGATAGTAGACAAGCCCTATTATCGTTGAACAGTACTAGTACTAAAGTGCCACCAAGATTTAGCAGATAACAATATTATCCTGAGGTGGGTTAAAGGGCACGACAGGAGTAAAGTTAATCGCACTGCTGATTCTTAAGCCGGGGAAGCAGCTGGACTAAAAATTTCAGGGCCAAGTGACACCTACGGCCTAACGACTTCGACAATTACGGAACTAGCCAAACGTTACACCCATGCTCAATTCCTTAAGAGATGAGATGAAATCAAAGGATGCAGTCATGCTAGGATCACCCTGAGCGACCCTGGGAAGCTGGCGTCGAAGAAATATTTGGCAATGACCAGGAAAAACCTACGTTTAACAGTAGAATTTCTGACTAGCCACTGTCAACTGAGGAAACACCTCCATACTATGAGGCTATTGGATACACCTCTATGCAGGATGTGTGAACAGGAAGATGAAACTGTCAGGCATGTCTTATGCGAGTGTCCGGAGTTATCGTCAATAAAAGAGTGTATGTTCGGTGAGTCTTGGCCTACACCTGCCGATATAAAGGGGATGTCTCCTAGTGACCTGTCCACCTTCCTGGGAAGGACAGGATGGACGATGACCTAGGAGGACAACTCCTCTCGGGAGGAAGTACAATGGTTCACATGTGGCCTAAGTGCTGTGAGCCTACACTCACCTTCCCTACTCTACAGATTCAGATGTAACAGACCCTACATTTGTGAAATAATATCAAAGCCACGTACGTCATTTTAACATGAAGAAGTATACTTGTTACTATTCTTAAAACTAAAGGGTTTTCCAGATAATTGTATTTTAAGGATCAATTGCAGGATTCCTATTCAAGTTTTCATTTCTGGAATTGTAAATGTATATTTTTACACTAATTTTATTAAGATATGAAAATATAGTAAGAGTTAACATGAAAATTATTAATGGTATTCTATTGTTTTCTAAACATTCCTAATTGAAGTGCCTTTCCTATTTTTCATTATAACTCTCACTATGCTTTTATACCCTTCATAAAATTATGGCGAAAACATATTAGCGAATGAGTAATTGAATAAAAATCTTGAAATACCATTATCACTTGAGACGTTTACTTTTGAGGTTAGCAAAAAGTTTACCTAGCGCATGTAACGGGATTTTGGGGGAGTCAATTGTCGAAAAATGTTTTTTGGCATTATGGGCACCTCAAATGAGGAATATTCTCAAAATATTTTCGTTTCGAGTTTATATCCTGGCGGGTCTTGAACCCCAAAAAATTTTTAGGATGGGAAGGGGGAAACTTAGTGACAAAGAGAAACCCCCCTTCACGTGGGCAATTAAAAAAAATTTCGAGTTACATATTTTTCACTAAAATTGTATATTTTTTCAGATTGCCCCCCCCTTTTTTATGTCATCTATAGACTCGCACCATTTTTATGAATCGAATGGTTTTTGTTTCACTTCGATAGATCAAATGATAAAAAAGCTTATACCGCATGGTTGATAGAACTTTGAGGTTTGGGGCGCGGTAGGGGGGGCGAATTTTTTTTGACAGCCGAAAAACTTTTAGGCGATCCATTTCGGGGTCTCAATTTTTTCTATCCAACGGTTTCGGAGCTAGCTATATAGTCGGAGGGGGGCGTAAAAATCCATCGATTTGTGTTCAAAAAAAATTTCCCAAAACGTTCATATATATTTTTTTTTGTCCAAGGTTTTCGGATATTTTTGCTCGTATTGTAATTGTGACTTCTAATTTTCCCAAGAATAGTAGTTTTTAAAATTTTCACTTCAAATCAAATCTTATAAATTAAACTATTCCTTATCATCTCCCAAATAATTGACGTCCTGTGAATTTTTCCAACTAACATAATTTTATATTAAATCTTGTATTTCTAAATCCATATGTATGCACAATTTATTTTTTTCTAGGCCAGAAACGGACGTACGAGCAATAGTAGTCACTGACGGAGAACGTATTTTAGGCTTAGGCGATCAAGGTGCATGCGGTATGGGAATCCCCATAGGTAAACTATCCCTTTATACGGCTCTAGCTGGTATAAAACCCCACCAATGCTTACCGATCACCATCGACGTCGGTACCAATAACGAAACACATTTGAAAGACCCACTTTATATTGGTTTAAGACAAAATCGAACGAGAGGTCAAGTATATGATGATTTGTTAGACGAATTCATGGAGGCTGTGGTACGAAGATGGGGACAAAATACGCTCATACAATTCGAAGATTTCGGCAATGCGAACGCATTTAGATTGTTGAAAAAATACAGGGATAATTATTGTACTTTCAACGACGACATTCAAGGTACAGCCAGTGTAGCCGTAGCCGGCCTATTGGCTTCTCTGAAAATAACTAAAACAAGGTAAGTATTTTTCGGAATCATTTTGAATATATTTTTTCACATTTGCTTCGACAGATTATCCGATAACGTGATCGTTTTCCAAGGTGCGGGAGAAGCTAATTTGGGTATAGCGGAATTGTGTGTGATGGCGATGAAAGACGAAGGTACGTGTCCAAAAACCGCAAGACAAAAAATCTGGATGGTCGATTCCAAGGGGCTTATAGTGAAAGATAGACCGGAAGGAGGTATAACGGAACACAAACTTCCTTACGCCCACGATCACGCTCCTGTGAGAACCCTAACCGAAGTCGTGAAAACCATCAAACCTTCGATACTCATCGGTGCCGCCGCAATCGGTGGTGCTTTTACCACAGAAATCTTACAGGAAATGGCAAAGAATAACAAACGACCAGTGATATTCGCACTAAGTAACCCTACTGATAAAGCTGAATGTACAGCCGAAGAAGCTTACAAAGCAACAAACGTTAGTATTTGTTTTGTTTTTAAAGTTATGTTCACTTTTATCGAGTTTTTTTTTTCAGGGCACTGCGATATTTGCTAGCGGAAGTCCGTTTGATCCGGTAACTTTGAATGGAAAGACTCACATATCTGGACAAGGCAATAATTCTTATATTTTCCCTGGAGTAGGTTTAGCCACAGTTACTGCTGGTATAAAACATATTGGAGAAAAGCATTTCTTGATTGCAGCTGAGGTAAGCAATTTTGCTAGTAACAATCTTTCAATATTTTCTAGGAAGCACGGTTATTTTTGTCCTATAATAATCCAGAATTAGTCCAAAGAAATACTTACGATTTAAGCTTTTTAGTGTCCCTCTTCTACCCAGTAATCTTCTAGGTGTTGTACCCTAGGATTTTGCTGTGCAATTTGCATGTGGATGTAGGTTTCTTCTTCCATGCCACAGAATCTACATTCTTTTTCCTCCATTATTTTGTGCTTTTTCAGGTGACCATTCAGGCGACAATGTCCCGTTGGGATCCCTTAGGCCCAGTTTCACCAACATTTTAATCCCGATTTATCTCTTAACTGGAGCGTCTAATCACTATTAACATATTGAAACGTTTCACCATGCTCAAAAGCGGGATTAAATCGACTGATTTAGTACAAATCGGCAATTTTTGGTGGATTTATCTGTGTGAAGTCCGATTAGTTCAGGTTTCAATACTATATTATAGATGAGGAATAAATATTTTTGAATATTTGTGTTATATTGTTCATTATGGCATTTCGAAGAGTTTATTGTCTTACCTTCGAAGACGATAGAGGTGAAGATGAATTTATTTTTCGTCGTCCTCGATGGGTTCAAGAAAGGGATTATTTCCAGAATTTGGACAGTAAAGATTTTGAGACAGGGTTTCGACTTTCAAAAGAAGCTGCTCTTCAAATACTGGAATCTATTGAAGACCGACTAGAATGAAATTGTTAGAACTTTAGTTCTTTACGTTAGGTTGGAGATCTGACCGTTACGTTACGTTGCTGCGTTATGTGCCTTGAGCCTGCCTCTCTCTCTCTCTCTCGTTTACGAAGCAGTGATTCATATGCTTCGTCCGGGAATCGAACCCGGGCCGCCCGCGTGGCAGGCGAGCATCCTACCACTGAACCACCGATGCTACATTAAGATTCTATGCTAAGCTGGTATTCGCAGTGCTGGTGATATACTTGAATTTAATCGGATAAATTTTTAACTATTATTTCAATAATAATTTTTTGCAGGATTGATCTTTTTCAGAACTTTAGCTCTTTACGTTGGGTTGGAGCTTGGAGCGACCGGGGGTCGCGGCGCAAAAGATCTGACCGTTACGTTGCTGCGTTATGTGTTTACGAAGCAGAGATTCATAGGCTTCAGAAAACTAATGCCGCCATATATCGATGTCTCGGGTTTAAATTTCACACAAAGGTTGATAATATAATAGTATAATAATCGATTGTTGATAATCGATTAGGAGATATACAATGTTCGGTCAGCATTCCCACCATCATCCTCGTCGTTTCCCGACTTTGACATAGTAAGTCGTGTGACAGTTTTGTCGAAGGGCTTTTAAGGAATAATTTTGCGTGTCTTTGTCCTGGGGTTTCATACCACCAGCGCAGCGGCTGATTGTTTATCTATTTGTGGATGCTCTCTTTAATCAGGCATTTGGCAATTCCACAGGAAGATTCTGGCCCTATCATGACCTCCGTTGCTCCATGCTTCGCTAATTCATCAGCCTTTTATTTCTTGGTGGCCTGGTACCCAGGGTCATTCTATTATGACTGCCTAGTCTGTTTACGACCTTACGACACTCCCACACCAGATATGAGCGTATCGCCTTAAGTGCTGCTTGGCTGTCGGAGTAGATGATGATTCTCTTTGGTTATCTACCTCCTGTCTCATCAACTCTTCTGCACAGATTTGCACCGCAATTACCTCTGCCTGAAAGACAGTAGCATGTTTCCCTAGGCTTAGAGAGATCATGATCTTCTCTTGTACCCCATATATTCTGGCTCCTACTCCGGAGTCTGTTTTCGAGCCATCAGTGTACCAAATTTTGTATTAGAGGATGTCTCGATATTACGAGACTATCTAAAATATTATTTTGGCAGCACTTCTGATTATAACGGAAGTTTATATCAAATTTGTTATTTTAAATGGAACACCTCGTATATTTTCCCATTTTTAGGATAATTTGCACAAAATGATCAAATTGAAACAATAATATCTAAATAATTTTGTATTTAATTTTACTTGTCTTTTTCAGACTTTAGCTAACTTGGTGTCAGAAAATGACTTGAAGAATGGAACTATATACCCACCGCTATCCACTATTGTTGATTGTTCTTTAAAAATTGCCACCAAGATGGTCGAATATGCATATGAAAAAGGTATTTATACTCTTATATCAGTTTACCTACACTATTGATTGATATAAAGCAGAATCTAAATTGCTGCTATTGTTGCAATAGAATCTTGAGTCAAAAATGTAATATTCACTTACCATTTCCATGCATTACTACTTCAGAGTATCCAAAGCTTGCAATAAAAATTGAAATTAATGTCATATGTTTTATGTCTGAAGAAGCTAGCAGCATATTTTCGACACTTATCTGAATTCCTTTTTTAGTCTACTTTAGTTTTTTGAAAAAAATGTCCAATTTAAGTTTTTATATATATGAGAATTTTCTATAAATTTACTGTCATATGAAAAGCTTCCTCTTTATTCACAAATGTTGTATTTATATTGGGGTGACATCAGTTCCTTAATAATGTCCAGAGACTTAGTTCCATCTCGTTTTATTTCCTGGCAGTATTTTAGGATATCTGCAGCCTTTCGTTTAGGTAGGCTTCTCTTTCATCCAGCAGTTTCCTAGATGTTGTGCTATGGATTCTATAAGTATGTTAATGGTGGTTTCTTTTTCTTCTCCACAGAATCTACATTCTTCATGCTCCACTAGTTTGAGCTTCTTGGGGTATCCAGAATGCAGTGTTCTGTTAGGACACCTACCTTAATTCTCAGGGCAGTTTTACTCTAGCATAAGCTAGCACCTGGTTGTAGTTTCCCAAGAGTACCTTTGATTATCTTAGCCCTACTAGATTTTTTCAATGGTCAGTTATGCATTGTTAATTATCATTTTGTTCATAACTGTTTTAGCAGTTGAAGCCTGCTTGCTCAGTATAGTAGATTTAAAATATTAATTAAATACTATATTTATCTTGTTATTTTGCAGGTAATGCTACAGTTACACCTGAACCAGTCGACAAAGAAGCATTCATCAAAGCTCAAATGTACAATACAGACTACGAACCTGCATTCCCATTAGAGTATAAAATTCCTACACTATAATAAAACTGTCGTTTCTAATAAGTAATATGTATATTATTCATGGATCAATAAAGTAAACATAACCTATTTAAAAATAAAAAAAATTAGTTTGAATTCTGAGTTTTATTAAAAACGCATGTCACAAGTTCTGTAATTTCTACGCTCTTGTTATCTGTGGTTATTGTGACCATTGTGACACCATCGTCCAGCTACAGCTAATGCTCCATTTATTAATTTGCTAGAGGTTTATAATTTACAAAAATTGAATAATAGAAAATATACTTATTTGAATTTAAAACCAGCACGTAAATGTAGTATTCGAAATATTTTATTATACATGTAAAGTTTCTGTTTCCTAAGCAGGTAGGAGATCATAAAGATAAAATAATAGAAAAGAAGAAATGTGTTTTGCGTCACCTGTCTATTGTTGTGCAGATATCAAACATATTTTGTCAAAACAGTCAGCTGCTATGTGATGTAATCATAACGATCGAACTACCTGCCAAGACGGTTTCGTGTTACCAGTGTTTGATGTACTCGTGGATATTCACTCGTTTGAAAAGTGTTTGAAATATTTGCATGACAATTTTATAGGAACTTAAAACATGTTATCCTCAATACCGAGAACCCTGACGTAAGTATTAAAATTATTAATAATAGCTTTGACAGCAATTGGATTTATTTTTTGGGATAGACATTATATCTATTTAAATGAATAAAAAAAAGTTCGATATAAAGTATTACCGAGCAAATACCATCCACATTTATTTTAATATATGAAGAATTAAAAAACAGTATGTAAAGTAAGATATACCTAATTACTAGAATTTTTTTCAATCAGTACCTACTTAATTGGTATTAATATATTTTTTGATAAATCCCTTCGGAAACTTGAAATAAAACTGCCGAAATAATAGTCTCATTGATGATCCTTAAATCCGCTTGATGACTTTTATACAAATATGCTTTGTTTTGGCACAAACCTTATTTTGTTTACATCTGCTGCATATTTAGAATACCCAATTTTCACAAAGCTACCTGAAACACCTATATTATTCAAATACTACCAATTCACCATACAATTTTATTAATTTCACAAATCCTATTATAGATCATATTCTTGAAGCTAAAGTTTCAATCGCAAGAATAATTATAAAACTGACTTTATTTCCATAAGATATTATTTTACATCATAAACACTACACACTAAGGTTAATATCTGTCAATAGAGGTAGGTATTGAATAAAGAAACTTAATAGTTTGAAGTCAGTAAGCCATATGTTTAAGTGAATTAGGTACTTGGTTGATTTTCTCAATTAATTGAATTAAATCATGAACTTAATCTACTCATTACATAATGAACATTTATATTATTAGCAACATATATTATTTTCACAGGTATTTGGCACATGTTTTGTCTATTTTTGATTCAGAAATAGATAAGATAAGAATAACAATTTAAATTGAATAGGAACATTAGTTACATTAACTATGATAACAATCTTGATAATATTGTGAACATTTCAATGCAAACTACATTTAATGATTAATTATTTTGTAATTTGATGTATAATAATGATAAAACATGGTGTAGCAAATTAGATGAGTGTTATGAAAACAGAATCAATGGTTTAGCCATGCTTATTTTGTATAATAATAAAAATAAGAAGACTGTCCTGCAAAAACTTGTTTATGATATTGTTCATGATGTTATAACTTCATAGAAAAGAAAACATACAATACAGTCTCATTGTTGATTTTTTATAATCAGGCTAAGATCTAAATATTCCAGTTCCCTTCCCTTTCTTGAATAACTTAGTGTGCATTACAATGGATTCATCACTAAAGCAGTGCATCAACATTTCTTGTTTGAAATCAAACTTAAAAAACAATAAGAGAAAGAAATATAGTTACTATAAATATTTTTTTACTGCAACAACATTTTTAATTTATTTGTATTCCAACTTTTCGTAAAACATGAGGTAAGAATATAGATTTACCAAAACGTGAAGGCAAGAGTACACACTTGCCAGGAAATGTACAAGTTTTACAGTAAAAGTGTACATTTCCCAAGAGTGTACATTCACCGTAACATTTATATATAAGTACATATTGTTAATATGGTTTATTTATCATGAATCTATAATTGATTAAACAAACTGGTTTAAAACTTGGTAAGGTTCAATAATGGGAGAGTCAAGAATTTTTCGTTATATAATGAGTTTTATTCAAAATGTTATACCGTTTCCAGGACTTTATTAACTCGAAGACCTTCAATTTAAATTATTACATATTTGATAATTGAAGTTATTCCATTTTTAAATATAGCTTTTAGGATTAAATTACCTACATTGTTGATATAAATTAAATTGTCAAGTACTGTTAATTGGAGCCTGTAATTTAATACCAGATATGAACCATGAGAAATATATATTATATAAAGAATTTTATTTATTCTGTACCATGTGTCTCATTAAGAGAGGTAACTGCTGTATATCAGAAACTATTTATCGTACAGCTTAAAGAAAAAAATATATATAACAAACCCGGAAAGTGAGACTTTTCCGCACGTGTTAGGTACACTATTTTTTCTACTAGCTAAACCCAAAAGTTAACATAAAGATACATTTATCTATAAGCGATTTTAAGCGAATTACGAAAAAACTGTGGTAGATACCACAGTTATTGTATGGTTCATAAAATAGATTTGGATCATCAGAATTAATGTAGAGGAACATATTAACCACAGTCGCTTAAATGTAGTGGCTAAGACCAAAACAGAATGGTATATACCTCGGTATATACCAAATCAATTTAGATAGAGGCGAGTGACACCCCTTCAAAAAATCGCATAGAAAATGAAAAACTGACCAACCTTGGTCTAATCACTAAAAACAGTTTATCTTTATATTTTCTAGAGTGCTGAACAAGAATATGATATTTATTTTTTTCAAAATATTGGGGAACATATCCTAGTAAATGTCGTAGTCAAATATGCATGGATATAAAATGGTTGGGAATTTGAAATTACCACAAGTCTAGCAGAAATGATTCAAAAATAAAAAAATAGTCATTGTTACTGTAAAAATTTTTCTAAACTATAAAAACTATTCTTTGTTTTCTGATAATTGGAATTGCAATCAACTGGAAATTACGATTACTGTTTCAACTACCAGGGTTATACAAATGTTTTTGAAACACGATACCTACTTTTATTCATAAAACAATTTAGTTTTGTGTTATTTGCTCAGGTAATGTAAGTAGGCGATTCTCGAGTTTATTTATTCACATTGTTCTGCTCATGTTTACATTATTGTTTTTTTTATTATGTGATAAAGTATTATATGTTAGTCAATGATGAAATGTGTAAATATTATATCAAACAATTACTAATAAAATTTTTTATAGCAAAGTATTGGAAAATATGCGTCACTTTTTTGTATCTAAAATCTACTAAATACGAGGGTCGCTTGTAAAATTAGGATCAAAAATATATTCAATAGAAACCTTGTTATTTGAATTTTCTGAAATAATATTTATTTCCCATACCATCTACTAGCCAGATTTCATTTACTGCGTATTATTAACAGAAAGTTGGCGAGCGACCAGATTTTGCTTGTACTAGTTTTTTTTAAACTTGTCATCTATAAACTGCGGTGACTTTTCATATACCGATAATTATAAGAGATTTGATCACAGCTGAATATAAATAACCGTTTTTGGTTCAATATACGGGGTGAAAACATAATATTTTATCTACATTTCCATTGCATATTGATTTCACCTTGAAGATCGCACCTTGTTTAATGGTAGAGAAATATAACCTAGTAAATATTGAAAGCTAATAATAGCTACATAAAATCGATAAGAGATAAAAGTTTTATTTTGTCAACAAAGAACACACTACCCACAACATTTCATTTTGTTATAGATGGATGAAATGTTTATACACCATATCACCTGTTAAATATATAGCCTAGTCAAAGTACACAAAATATCCGTAAAATGCCGCAAAAAATACAAAAAACTTGAAAACTCAAAATTGAGTATTCACAATTTCACTCTGTTTCGCGCGTAACCACTGAAATTAATATTATCTCGTAAACTCTTCAATTTACAGAAAAACTTTTCAGATAAAATTTTTAGATAAACGTATCAGCTATAATTTTCGATTCAAACATTTTTCTGTATTTTCATTATTTAAACAATTAGAGTGGAAAAACTAAATTTACTCTACGATTTTCCGGAAAATTACATGCCTAGCATCGTAAAGTTTTTCTCATGTTAAACACAACCGTTTTAAATACTCAATTTTGAATTTTTTTGTATTTTTTGTGAGGTTTTAGGTGTACTTTGACTAGTCTTTATTGAATTGTCTTTATTGTCCACAGAACAACGTTTTTATGTATTATTTCTTGAATTTATCAAATCAGAATAGTTACAATGTTTTTTTTGCAGTTCGTCAGCTAAAGCTGCTCGTAATACACTTTTTCAAACACTAAAAATTTTAACCATAGACGATGATCAACAGAAAAGAAGTTTCACTGGAGATATCATATCTCCCAGTCAAGTTCTGGGAATTGAACATCTCCGTGATCCTCGCTTGAACAAGGTACGATAATTTCTTTTATCCTATTTTCATGTAAACTTTGATTTTTATAAACTATCCAGGGTTTGGGATTCACATTAGAAGAACGTCAAGCGCTAGGTATACACGGCATGCAACCGGCCCGTTTTAAAACTCAAGAAGAACAACTAGAACTATGTCGAATATCAATCGAACGTTATCAAGAAGATTTAAACAAATACATTTACCTGACGGAATTGCAAGACAGAAACGAAAAGTTGTTCTTTAGACTTTTATCCGAAAACATAGAATCGCTTATGCCCATCGTATACACTCCCACCGTCGGTCTGGCTTGTCAAAAATTCGGATTGATTTACAGAAGACCGAGAGGCTTGTTTATCACCATTAATGACATTGGACACGTGTACGACGTTATAAAAAATTGGTGGGTAAATATTTATTCAAGTTACAAGTAATTACTTAATCACGTAATTTTTTTCAGGCCAGAACCCAACGTTAAAGCAATTGTAGTAACAGACGGTGAAAGAATTTTGGGCTTGGGCGACCTGGGTGCCTGCGGGATGGGTATTCCAGTTGGAAAACTAGCTCTGTATACTGCACTAGCCGGAATTAAACCACACGAATGTTTACCAATAGTATTAGACGTTGGAACCAATAACCAGGTAAACATTATTCCGTTCTTAACAAACCAATATTTGAGTAACGTTCTTTCTAATAGAATCTCTTGGAAGATCCCCTGTACGTTGGTCTACGTCAAAAACGTACCACTGGAAAATTGTACGACGATTTCTTGGACGAATTCATGGAAGCAATCGTACTACGTTACGGTCAAAATACCCTCATACAATTCGAAGATTTCGGTAATCATAACGCTTTTAGGTTTCTAAGTGCTTACCGCGAACAGTATTGTACCTTCAACGACGATATCCAAGGTACTGCCAGCGTAGCCGTATCTGGATTGTTAGCGTCGAAGAGGCTCACCAATAAGAAACTTGGTGATAATAAATTCTTGTTTCTCGGAGCTGGAGAAGCTGCCATAGGTAAGTATTTCTTGAAAAGAGTATGTATGTATTTATTTGGGGTGCCATTCACTGAGCCCTAAAAGATCTATTGTGCCCTATTACTTCTACTTAGTTTCTGAGGAGAGTCTCAGAAACTAGTAGCTCCTTATTTAGTCCTATTACCCGGAGAAATTCTAGGATATCTGCAGGCTTCAACTTGGGTAAATGTTCCTCTATCCAGTAATCTCCCAGGTGCTGTGCTCTAGGATTCTGAAGTGCTGTGCAGTTGGAGGTTTCTTCTTCCATGCCACAAAGTCTACATTCTTCTTCCTTCCTTCTTCCTCTTCCAGGATCCCTGTTAAAACTCTTAGCGCAGTTTTACTTTTACTTATGCATTCATTTGATCTCATCAGGTTATAGTCACACAGAAGAGTCTTTGATTGTATAAGCCAGACTTGGGTAGTATTTGAATACTCAGTATTCTGAATCCTATTCAGAATACATTTGGCTGGTATTCGAATACTATTCGAATACATTTTTGTATTTGGTATTTGGTATTCGACTGAATAATATTTTTGTCGGTACTCGGTATTCTGGATTCTGAATACCATTTTTGAATCCCAGTATTCGAATACAAAAATTCAACTTATCCTTTTGCAATATCTTGAAGATAAAAGATTAGAGTTTGGAGATGATGAATGATTATCCTTTAATTAAACAAATATTTTTAAGGTATACTTAACTCCATATCACCATCTTCTGCTTCAGTAGAACGATTGTTTTCTTTTGCGGGTATGATAAATACGCCAAAGCGTCAAAATTTGGGTGACGAACTTTTTGAAATGTTGGTTTTGTTGAAGGCGAACGGGATAGGAAACACTTAATTTTTCTCTTTATATTTAATTCCCTGTTCGTCGTCATATGATATTGATTGGTTCCTATTTTTTTATTTAAATGAAAAGAATTTTATTCATCATTCAAGTTTTTATTTATGTTTTTGTTACCTATAAACTTTAAACGAAAGGATTTTATTTTAAGTTTTATTTATTTTGTAGTAAGGCATTTTTAATTTTGCTATATATTATTATTATTCCAAGCACGTAAATGAAAATTGAGTTTAAAGCGCGCATATCTTTCTTTTTAGTGGGAATATTCTAAAAGTATTCCTTTTTGAATGAATCCAGGTATTCAAATACAGTGTTATTCGAATATTTTTTTTTCTTTGTATTCGAATCTTGAGTATTCGAATACAATTTAGAATACATTATTCAGGATTCGGATTCGAATACCAAATTTAAGTATTCGACCCAAGTCTGGTATAAGCCCTACTAGATCTTTCCAATGGTCAGATCTTCTCTTTTTCTCAGCTTTACCTATTTCTTCCAATATTACACTGATTACACAAAAGCTCAATGCTTTAATGGCTGCTTGACTATCCGACATTATGATAATCCTTTGTCTTCTGTATCCTTTATCTTTATTGAACTGAGCGCGCACTTTCTTATGGCGTGGATTTCCTCATGAAAGATACTTGGGGTTTTTCCCAACTTTTCAGAACTCTCCTATCCCAGCTCTTTCAAAAAGAGTATAGTAGCTCTTCTTTATTCACAGAGAGTTTAAAAGGAATAATAAAAATGTATTACTTCTTTTTGTTTGTCAAATACTCGATATCTATCAAACGTGTTGTTGTATACTATAAACTTCGTCGTTTCCATTTTACAGTTGATAATTTTTTGCATTTATAAACCTCACAATCATCTCACAACTTTTAGTTGGTAATTCAAATTCTTTGAACATTTCAGCTACTTACAAATGAACATGTGATAGAGTTTGTTCAACCATCCTTTGCCGTTACGTAATACATTGTCCATCTTGATCTCTCATTGAGGCCCCAAGGAAATGCCTACCAACCAAACCCACCTGAAGCTCGCCGTTACTCCCGCCTCTGAATCACTACCCTAGCATACTTCAAGGCGGGCGGCGGTCCCTCACACACTCTCCATCATCTACTCCCTTCTATCACTCCTACCTCTCACATGCCTTCTATTTCCTAATCATGCTTTCCACTAGATTAATCTGTAACACCCTCCATCCATCCTCTATTTGTCCAGACTCCCCTTTGAGGGGTCGAGTGGGTACCTCCCATATTTTCCCTCTCCGTCTTCATCCAATCCCTTCCTTCTCCTACTACATTCTGTTGGCTTGTGTCCCCTTTCCAGAGATAGTCCTCAAAGGAAGGCCTGCCTACAGTCTCTGGCCATGTGCTCTACGTTCTTACATAGCCAGCATTCCCTTATATTCACCACTCTCTTGGCTTACACCCCGCTACCTAGAGGCACTTCATTCCACATCCAAAGCATCTGCCCTCCTCTCTTCCCTCTACAATATTTACCCTATTCCAGTCCAACGTAATCTCCCCTTTTTAATAGTAAGGCTTCTGCTTTCTCCCATTCCGTTCCTCTCCCTCACCACTTTCATCATCCTTGTCTCTTCCTCAATCAATTCCTCAATTTTCTTCCTCACCACTTCATCTTCAATCCATGAGTCTATCCCTACCATCCTAATGGTTTTTGTTCCCCTTCCCGCTTCCACCGCCTTTGATCCTGATACCCTTTCCACCTTCCTGAAAATTCCCCTCACCTCAACCCCTTTCTTTGCCCCTATAACCACCTCCCTGTTCCTTGAGACTAAGTCTATCCACCCACTTTCCTTCTATCTCTGTCAAACCCTTCTTAATCCTTTCTATCCCGTCCTGATTGACTTTTCCAATATCCTTCAGGATTACTGCCTCATTCCTGACCTCCTTTTCCCTATCTGTATAAATTGCCACCTTCGTCCCATCTGCTCTCACCCACGCGACCATCTTCCTCAGCACCTCCACATGCGTAAGCCTGTGTAGCCCAACGCTAACCCCGCTCCACACTTCCTCAAAAAGTAGACTCATCATATCAAAAACCTTCCTCTCATCCCTAGAATCACCTTCCATCCGACAGATCAACTCCTCCGCGTTCACCCTTGTACCTTTTCTTTCCTTAGTACGTACCTTCTTAACCACTCCTTTTTCTCCTAACATCGGGTACCTATGCCTTAAACATCTTCTGTATCCCATTCTCCATTCCACTGTCTTCCTTTGTCACCCGTACCACTTTTATCTTTCCACTCCCTAACATTGGACTTCCCACCTTCACCTCTATTTCCTCCTTCTTTTCAACTTTCCAGTCCTTATCTCTAATCTCCTTCCATCCATCCCAGTTTCTTTGCCCCTCCTCCCATCGTGTTTGCAATCTCTCCTTCCCAACCATAATTTTGAGGTTAAGTGTAAAATAACATTCAACTAATATACGACATACGTAAAACAGCAGAATACGTCACCGATTATGACGTAACGGCAAAGGATAGCTGAACAAACAGTATTTAGCGAATCGATAGGTAAAATATAATTATCGTGTTTTTAATTACATATGGCAACACCGTAAAAATATCTTTCTAATTTTTATTAAAGGTATAGCAGATTTGACGGTAAAAGCTTTGGAAAACGAAGGTTTAAGCCTGAATGAAGCAAGAGATAGAATATGGATGGTTGATATTGATGGACTTTTGGCAATAGAAAGACCAGAAGGTAATTTGGACGGACATAAGAAATTGTACGCTAAAAAACACGCACCCATCAAAGATTTTGCTGCCATTGTAAACGAAATCAAACCATCAATACTTATAGGTAAATATTTTAGGTATATACTGAGTTTTTGCTTAATATATTTTTGAATTTAGGAGCCTCCGCTGTTTCTGGAGCGTTTACACCGGAAATCCTAAAGAACATGGCGAAATTTAACGATAGACCAATTATTTTCGCACTAAGTAACCCTACCAGTAAAGCCGAATGCACTGCGGAACAAGCTTATACTCACACAGAGGTGATACCAAAATTCTAAATATTCCAAGATTATTTTTATCAATTTATTTTTTTCAAGGGTCGTGCCATTTTTGCCAGTGGTTCACCTTTTGGAAAAGTACACTACGGCGACAAAGTTTTTCAACCGGGTCAAGGTAACAACGCCTACATTTTCCCCGGTGTAGCTTTAGGAGTAATCTTAGCAGGAATTCATCATATCAACGAACAGATTTTCTTAATAGCTTCGGAAACGGTCGCATCAAATGTATCAGACGAAGATCTGAAGAGAGGCAGTTTATACCCACCTCTCAGTTCTATTAAGGAGTGTTCGATGCAAATAGCTTGTGAGATTTTAGAGTACGCTTATGAAGAACGTAAGTTCACTTCTCAAATACATTCGTAGCAAAACTATTTTTATATTTTTTAAATTTTTTATTTTAGGTATAGCATCGGTTTATCCGAAACCGAAAGATATGAGAAAATACATAGAGTCTCACCAATACAACCACAACTATGAACCTTCCTTGCCACAAACGTGGCCTTGGCCAAACCCTCCGTATATTAAAACTAGGCCAATGGAACCGACGAAGCTTAAAGCATAGTCGATATTTTAGATAAAAATTCTCCTTTATATTTATTAAGGTAAATTAATATTATTATTTTTTATGTATAAATTATTTGTTTTATATTTAATAGTTTATTTATTTGTTGTACATATTTTGATTTGTACCATCGAGAGTTTTCTGTAAAATACCCACCTTATTTAAATTGTTTGATGCTTCGTTTTTTCAAGTCCGGAAAAACCTAAAAATGCGAATCACACTTTGCGCCGCCATTATGACATTCGCGTCAAAATGTGACAGCTACAACCTGGGGTGCGTTTATAAACGAATGTACAAAGTAACACTTTACTCTGTGATGGAATTGGTTGACATTTGAAAAGGGGTACATTGTGACCCGTGATTTATGAACGCATTATGGTAATATACCTAACTGTCAAATTTTAATTAATCAGACATCTCGTTCTATGATCTCGTCTAGTTATAAAAGTTTCGTTGTTGTTGTTCGTTTCCACAACTTTGTTTATGTTATTTCATTTTCCTCTGTGCTTTTATATCGACTATGCTGAACCAAAACCAAAGTAAATTTGTGACATTGAGTGCAAAATATCAAATATTTGATGATATTGACGACGAGAGCGATAGTGACGACGAAGAAGAAATTTTAATAGTTTCTCTTGGAAAAAAAAGATGCGCCACAACGAATAGAAAATTATGTGGAGATTGTATTGAAACGGTTTACACATAGGCAATTCCAACAAAACTAAGAATAATTATTGAAAAATTCAATATATATTGATCCATATTATGGGATTAGTCTTGAGCTCTTTTAAAAATTTTGTATTTGTACTTTCTTGTTTCTAGGTAACCGGTTACAAAAACTATGTCTTATTTCACATTTTTAAAAGCGCAAACTCGGTAAAATATTACCACGCTCCATACCATGGATAAAAAAATACTTATAGATGGGAAACTGACCCGTGGCGCCCTCTATTTGTACGGGTGGCGCCACCTTGAGAGTCCCGTCAGTTTGTGGCGGCATATTCAAAATTACTGTAATTTCACTTTTATTGCAAAATGACATTCATGGTCCATTTTTGATATTTCATTTAAAGTTACTCAACATTAGATTGATATTAAAATAATAATATTCAAATAGTCAAGTGAAATTGAATGAAATGTCAAAAAATGGACCATATAATACCTGGAGTCTGAAGAATAAAGCAATAATCATCAATTTTATATATGTTATTGAATAAAAAAAGTATACAATAAATGGAACGTTTTTTTAAATATGTCAATGAAGATAAATAAATGTTAGGAATTAAACAACAATGCTGGGAAGTTCAAAGATGTATGGAATAATAACTACTTCTCTCACTTTTCATTTGATCAAACATGTTTTTTATAAAGATAGAACTTACCGGGTGCACCTCACATTACAGTTTTTCACAAAACATATTCTCGACATTGTCTCTTGAAATAAAAGTCAAACTATAAAGAATAAAAACCAACTACAAATACTCAACACATACACAAATAAGCAAAGTAGTTTTCAAAAACGAAAACTGGACAAACTCACGATACACGTCAGGCAGTTGTCAGGTTAGGATCATAGATAGCACGTTAGGATGTCAGCGCTGATATATGTGGAAGAATCTGCAACTACCACTAACGGCGTTACAGTTCTCACTAAATTAGAAATTTTTGTACTGACGGGACTCCCTATGTGGCAGCACACTCGCGCCTTCAGAGATCCCCTACCTTACTCCATACCGCGGTCTAGAAATGTGTACATTGGAAATGTCAAAGTATATTATGAACGCTGGGAAAGTAGTCACAGAGTAACAAAAATTTCATTTATGAACGATGGTTGTCAAAAAAGTGTGAGAAATGTGTACTCGTAACGTTTATGAACGCACTCCAGGTTCTTTTGTGCTCTGACATGTCTGATCCTTTTCACTACATAAATAGCCGGTATTTTTTGAACAGTCCTTGGTTAGAATATTTAAAGAAAAAATGTTATAGAAGAAATCTAACTAAACATACAAGGTAATGACTTCATTAGACATAATTCAAAATTATCAAGCAAAAAGTCTTGCCCGATTTCACCAACCATTTCCTTAAGTTATGTAATACCTAAATCGGGCTTAGGAATTTCCCAGTGCATCTTACGTTTCACCACGCGCTAAAAGTAATACCCACAGGCGTGAGCAGACTATTTTATTAGGGGGGCCAAATATCAAATCTGAATCTTTTGATGAAATTTCTCTCATTTCATTTTAAGAATAAAAAACTGCTTCCTCGTATCATTGAAAGAACGTTTAAATTTATAAATTTTAAAATGTTTTTGATAGATTGATATTTTGAGGAATTGGGGTGGACCGATTAGGGAGCCCCCCCCCTGTAGGCACGCCTATGGTAATACCTATGTATGTATTTATTTTGGGGTGACATTCACTGAGACCTAAAAGATCTATTGTGCCCCCTTAATTCTACTCAGTTTCTGAAGAGAGTCTCAGAAACTAGTAGTTCCCTTAGTCCTATTTCCCGGAGGAATTTTAGGATGTCTGCAGGCTTCAACTTAGGTAAATGTTCCTCTTCTATCCAGTAATCTCCCAGGTGCTTGCTCTAGAATTCTGAAGTGCTGTGGAGTTGGAAAGTATGTGGATGGAGGTTTCTTCTTCCATGCCACAAAATCTGCATTCTTCTTCCTCCACTGTTTTGAGCTTTTTCAGGTGCCCATTCAGGTTGTAGTCACCCAGAAGAGTGTTTGATTGTATAAGCCCTGCTAGATCTTTCCAATGGCCAGATCTTCACTTTTTCTCGGCTTTACCTATTTCTTCCAATATTATACCTAATACCTAAGAGAGATAGGAAATACTTAATACTAGGACAGCTTGCCTAAACAGTTTAGGAAATACGTAACTTTATATTTCTCGGTTTTCATCTTGATTGATAGTAATTCGAGTTTGCAGAATTCTTTTGGTTAGTTTTGTAGAACTTCTTGAAAGATTTGAGAGTTCATCAGAGTCTGAAAATGTTTTTAGGTTAAGTAAATATCTAGGTTAGACTAACGCGCTTTGATATTATTTTTTCCAGTAATGAAACAGTATTCTCTTAAAATTGAATCAAGTAGATACATTGAATTTTTGCGATAAAATAACTCTTAACTTTTCTTCCTATGTAAAATTGGAACTCCATTTTGCTGCCATTTTCACAGATATTATCTGAACTCTTTTTTTACTAATAAGTTTGTGAACAAAAAAAAATTGAAAAACTGAAGAACAAAGTGAGGCAATAGACCATGGAGACTAGATAAGGAGAACTAACTCATATGGGAAGATTCACAAAGACTGTCCTTAAAATCGTCTATCTAAGTAGTTTGTTTTTTCACCGCATCGTCGCGCACTGCATCACATGTACCCATTTTAAACAGTTTGAACAATAACCTTACTTTTTATAGATGACAGTAGTCAAATAGCAAACATTACTGATAACGAAAACTCAAAGTAAGAACCAGAAATATTGAAATTCGTAATAGGCAGAGTGTTTTTATCCACAAAATGTTTCATTTCTCTTTCCTAACCTCACACGTGAACCGCGAACTGTCAAAGGAGCTAGCAACCAATAAAACAGCTTGAACTTGAAGCACCTAAAATTAGGTTGGTGCAATCGGGCATAAATGCGAAAAGTTAATAAAAAAGTTCAAGAATCCTAACGTAAGTATTTGTTAAAAATTGTGATATTAATGCGTGTAAATGTTGATCAAAGGTAAGGCGCTAATTAGGTCCACTTCTTTGTCGATAAAAGATTACACGGATATATACGCACTAGCGGTAATTCTTAATTTAATTAGTGGTTCCTTCTTTTGGTTCTTTATTTAATGGATGTTACAAAAGGAGTTTTATTGATTAACCTAATATATATGGATGTTGTGATGCTTTATGTTATTTTATGAATGTCAAATTTTAAGTAAATAAAATACAAAGTAAAATTAATTTTCATTTTATTGTACCCAGTCTTGTAAATAAAAATATTTCAAAATATTAAGTTTTGGGAGGATATGGGAAACGTTTTTATGATGAATTCTACGAAAAAAGTTCTGCATGGTCTAAATCCTGAAATGCAACCATCAAATATCGAAATTTCCAAGTCATATATGAGATATATCAGAAAATATGAAACCCAATAGTTGTAAACTTTTATTTTTGGTCAAATCGAAAGTTATCAAAAACATTTTTTTCTCCGATCGTGGGAGAAGTGACACTATTTTGACCTGTTTTCTATGCGCAAAGCTTAACATTCCAGAATAGTGGGCAGATGCTAAGCAATTAGAAAATAACAGTGCGGTAATATTCTTACCGCACTGCTGTAGCGTGCGGTAATGTTATAAATGGATTATTACAATAAAATGGAACAAAGTATGGTTTTAATTTTTATATTGATAAAGTTGTTATAAAAGAAACATCTAATTTATAACGATATTCTTGAACACAAATTAATTGTTGTTAATATTTACATTTATTGTATAGTTTGTACAATTTGTAAATTGTACTGGAGGGCAACGAGAATTTATAGACATTGAAGCTGCATGGTTAATTGTTTGGTTTATCTCGTTTCGATCATTTTCATTTGAAGTCGAGGCATGGGTGTTCAATATTTTATTAGCCACTTCTGCTTTATTAAGTGATTCGTCCATATATTCGATCGGAGAAAAATTATTTTTTTCTCCAACCATCAAAAAATTTTAACATTTTTGTACTATTTTCAGGTGCAAAAGCCATCAATTCCCTTACCGCACAAAAATTTGCTCGTTACTTAGCAACACTTTTAATCCTAGGATTAAAAACGATACTTTTAATCCTAGGACTAAAAGTAATTGCATTTGAGCTCTCTAATACTAGAACAACCTTTATCATCAAATATACATTATCAGGTGCCATATCCAGGAACCGATCCACTTCCTCCTTTGTAAAAACCCTTGACTTTTTAGGTATATATCCATCACTTTGCCTTTTTAAAAATGCTCGTAATTTTGAATATTTACTAATATCCACACCATTTTTGATATTCAGTGTGGATCGCAACATTGAATACTGTGACCAAAGAGTAGATGGCTTGACGGTCTTCGTTAAATTTGAGAAATACCTACACCATAAGAACACTCTCCGCATAGTTTTGCACATTTTTTTCTTTACACCAATCCATGAATCGCTGATAAGCAAGTTCATAAACTTGGCGAGATTTGGGTGGCAAAAGATTTAGATATACTGCTTCAGCACTTTCCAATATATCCGCAGGTATATTTTCATCGTGTTCGGGATTCATTTTGAAAGCAGCGTAAAAACTACTACAAAAATTATATGATTAGTACGTCTACTTGACAATTAATATTTACCAACAATACCAGATACCCATGACTACCGACTTGCTATCGCTGTTATAATTAATAGGTGTTCAAATTTATTACCAAATTATTATTTTTGAATAAAAATAATTTTATTTTAATTTTTACTTGGTTGGAGAAAAAATAGTATATATCATACGGACTAAAAGTGCCTATTTTTACTCGCAATTTTGCATTCGCTCGGCTTCCATATTTCAATATGAACATAGAGAAACTTATCTAAACTTACTTGATTACATCTTGAATGAAATATTTTTTAATTAATTTTTTAAATGTAAATCAACGATCGGAGAAAAAATAGTTTGTATAATTCGTGGGAAAAGTATTCCCAAACTCGAGTCTGGTAATTATCACATTAGTTTGGGATTATTATGCTTTTCCCACTTATTATACAATATACTATTTTATTACAAAAGAGTTGATAGTTTATTAGACATTAATTAACATCAAAATACATTTTTTTAAATAAATACTCGATTTGGTCAAAACTAAAACTACTGGGTAAAATTCAGATTTTCTAATATACCTCGTATATGACTTAAAAATTTTTATACCTGAGGGCTGCTTTTTAGTGAACTTTTGGTAGTTCTAAGATAAATGACTTTAACCCTTTAATGGTTTCTGGTACATTTATGTACCACTCGCTATTATACGCCATCTAGTATTTACACTACAATGGAACATCAACCTAAAGTTGCCTTTCTATATTCTGAACGTTTTCTGATAGAAGTAGTGAGCCTAGGCATTATGTGACGCCACCGAGAATGGATCATCTGTTTAGCTGTCAAAATAAGGTACGTATAGGTACCAGTGAATATTTGAGAGCAAGACCGACGATTTATACCAACTTTGTGAGTTTTTATATTGTTTATGTGAGAAATATCACTTGGAGATGTAAGTATCATATTGTTTACATACCTTATTTATAAATTCTACTTACGATTCGATCACAAGTTCGTTTTCTACCACTTATTGTACATTTTTAGTGTACAGGTTAGAAAAAACGTCGTCCATTGTTTTTATTTCTACTTCAAATATCAGGCCAGTGTTACGTTCTGTTTATGAAATTTACTAAAGAATACATATTATATTTCTTCCTATGTTTGTCAAATAGAGTGTTGGTTTATTGGCTAGGATAATTTTTTCATTTCAAAATATGGTACAGATATGAACCAGAGAGAACATATCGTTTTTATAATAAAAAAATATTGTTGAGTTCATTTGGAATCAATAGTTTTTGTAAATTTTAGGAAAAAATAATAAATATAAATGGTTACAGATTAGATAATAATGTCTTTCCAGATATTTTATTAGATTTGAGTGCTCGGAATGCTCTTAATTATTTGTTTATAAATTTTTTAACTTTATTTTTATTTTATGTTATGTTTGTTTATTCAGTTTTGTTTATTTCTTAAGTTGATATGAATAAATTTCTAGATAATTTGCAGTTTTTATAGTCGCATTCATTGAATTAAGTACTACACACAATTTTTAATTGCAGGAACGCTCTCTGATACAATTATGTACCACCCAAAATCTTCCAATCTAAATGTCAAAATGACATTTTCTCAATATATTTTGTTTAACTATTGCCCTATTAGTTAATATAACCTAATAGGTTAACTTTAACTAGGTCCCCAGAGTTCTGCCCGTTAAAGGGTTAAAGTTAACTTGAATTTCAAAATTCCAGGAATAAGTTAACAAAAAACTGTGTTTATTTTAGTTTCATTAAAGGGTGAAAAAACATTACAAAAAACAAAGAGTTTTCTAATTCTGCTTTTTAATTCTTTTAATATTAAAAATATTTTAGTGGTAAAAGGATTCAAGTCCAATTACTGTACTAAAATAAACTCTTCATAATCAGAATCTAATATTACAATGTTATCTTCATAATTTTCTTCGCCTGCATCAGGTGGTCTTGGTTGAGATTCATCTATATCTTGCTCTTTTTGGCTCAATGTCATGGTCTGGGCTTGTTTTTTCCTTTTTTTTTGTTGATGCTTTTCCACCGTGCTTTATGCTTTCATAAAATATATGGTGGGTAGGCGTAATGTAATCCAATACGGTGAACAAGTTGCACTTGGCGGCTTTAATTTTAATTAAAGTTGAATTTAAAGGCTTCAGTATTGAAAACTTGAAAGTTGGACACCCAACTCGTGAGGCTGCCATCATGCAACTTCAAAACTCTTTAGGAGTATCTAAACGATATTCTTTTACTTTTGTAATAAGCGAACCAACAAATTTCTCTTCATTTTAAGGGTGTATTGTCACTATTCTTTTAGGATCGTTCATAATTTCATCAAATGGCGAAAAAGAGTAACAATGGTTTTCATTCATGTTATACGCAATAAATTTGGCTGATGTGACTCTTATTACAGTCTCACAAACTGCTTGGGATAAAAAAATTGAGAGATTTTTTCTTCTCAATAGGGTACAAGCATAAATTTTGCTATTGGTGGGAATTGACGCTTTATCAGGTCACCCAACACCTTGCATGCCTATTTTTTCAAAATATGTAAACTTATTTGAAAGTCCACCAAAACGCGTTTTACGTCATAAAGATGGCAGCCCCATGGAGTGAAGTCATTAGTTTACGTTCTTATTCGTGTATCGCGCTCTGAGTTCTTGTGACCTAATTTGTTTCTGGAAGCTTTAAAAATGGATAAAGCCGAAAAAAACTTTGTATTCCAAGTATTGCATTGTTTCATAGTGTAAATCAACGTCTACCTATTAAAACTCTAGACAAAATATTTGTTACTTTACCTGGTGGCGCAAGCAAAAATACTCTTAAGAGAAGGGCATTATGGTTGCAAGCTATGCGTCGAAACAAAGACGATATTTCGACAAATACTACTATTTTTGTTTGTGAAGACCATTTTAATGTAAGTAAACTTCTATGCTGGTAATTTTTATTCTTAAATAGTTTGAGGTTATGTACCCATATGTCTAAGAATCAACCATAAAAACATTATTTTCCTACGACCACACATCGAAATATAAGCTATTTTTTGGCGTACCACTGTTTTAAAATTATTGTGTCTTTTTTAAAAACATTTCATTTGAGCGTTGAAACAATGACGTCGTAGATGGAATGTTTCAAAACACTTGGCATTATTTTGAACCAAAGCGATTCAAAGCTGTCAGTTGTCATTGTCTTTTATTTATACTTGTATTATTTTATACATAGAAGAGAAAATGGCAATCTA
>CAJUYG010000591.1:6757-36347 GCA_910591675.1 Galerucella calmariensis
AAAAAGATAAAGAAAGAAAATACAATAACTTGCAGTGAGCTGCAACAACATTTACTAACTTACTTCCAAAACCCGAAAAAAGTATATGTCTATGTAAATCTGTGTTGTGGCTATTTTTCAATCAACTATGAGTTAAAAGTTTTCGAAAAAAAGGTGAGAATTTATATTGCTTTAATTATGCTGTGAGTATTGTCATTTAAGCTAAGCTTCAAGGCCAGTATAAAAAGCGTCTTCATCCAACAGTTGGATTCCTACTTCACTTTTTTGTATTCTAAGATTGACTCACAGTACAAGAAACCAATAAGCTCCCACTTCGGAGTGGTAAAAAGTAAAAATAAATATTTTCTTGTTTTGTAGCTATTTATTCACACAAACACAAAAATTACTACACTTTTAATTATGTTGTTATAACAGTCTTAGTAGAATCAAAATTTAACATCAAAACTAATAATGATTATTATTTTAAAAACAGTCGCAATATAATCAAAATTTTGATTCTCCAATGGTATGCGGTTTCCCAGATTTTGATATTGTAAGCAAGCCATCGTCGTTGCTTTCAGACGTTGAAGCGAACATACTATGCACGGTGGGTCTCTTTTCATACTTTTCCTTCAATGTTTGGAAATATTCCAAATCCTTACCTATTTTGTCAGGATGACACCTTCTTAGATGATCTTCCAGCTTTGATGATTTCATAGAGTCATTGCTCAAGGCTTTGTTGCATAAAAGACACATGGGCAATCGCTTGTCCGTATTTGATGGAAGAAAACCAAATTTCAAATATTCAACACTGTTCTGTCGACACTTCTTAGATTCAGCCATGTTTCGTATCAATTACCTACCTGTAAATATGAAAAAAATGTTTGTTAAGTAATCTTAAAATGATTTAACAAACATAATAGATGTGGCTTTTTAAGAGAATAATATATTTAAAGAATTGTAATGAAATTAAAGTAGAGCTAGCTGGAATAGAAGTTTAATATTCCTGAACTTTCTGTTCTTTTTCGAAATAAATATAGGTATTTAATTTTATTTTATACTTTTACTTTGTATATATTTTATACGTGTACTTAGTCACTTACTATACGCAACATACTTATTAATTACAAAACACAATCAAGACTAAGTATTTATTTACGCACTTATAAAGATAAAAAATTAGGACTATCCATACAAAACGCACGCATCACTTAAAAATACTTAAAATCAGATAGTTTAAGAAAGTAAAAAAAATACTGTTATAATTTTCCTTGACCTATGAAATCTTTATTCTTGGAATGGTTCAGACCCTACTGTTTGTGGGTTTGTTTTTCCCGCAGATACAAGTTGCTAACAAATAGATAGGTAGGTACTTACTTTTCCAACACTGGCAAACAATAATATCAATTCACTTTAATTTTCAAAAGTCTGAAAACTACTTCCGTCACTGGTGAACACTTATATAGGTACACTTTCTTTTTTGAAATTCCGGAAACAACTGAGTAATGTTTATCATTCGCATTCGTATTTATATTGGAGAAAAATCCAACAAGTTCATGCAAGCTCAGACACGACTTTAACTAGGCGGGCGGGCGGCGCGGCATCGGCGAGTCTTGACACGCTCTTTCTGAATATGGAATATGCAATTTCTTACAAAAACAATTGCTGAGCTTCTTATAATATTCTTCTTATAATATTCATAGGAGAAGTCAAGCTTCTTATAATATTTTCTGCCTATATTATTGTCTCCCTATATTCATAGAAGTCAAGTCGGGTCACCTAATACATTTTTATAGACCCCCGTTAGCGAGTTGTGGACCCCCATTTTTTTCCACGCAAGCGTATACCCCTGTCGGGCTCCCGTGGATGCCTGGGGGTCCACCTGGACCACTTTGGGCATCAATGATCTAGCTCAATATGCGAATTAGAGAATTTTTTTTTAAATAAAAAATGAAGATCGTCTTATTATCTACAGAAATGGTCCCTATCAGTATCAGTATTACATATTACAGGTTTCCCGTTGTGGAATGATCTATATGGAGCCAATTACCTTAGGCTGGGAGCCTTTTGTTGAATCGTGGTTCCCTACATGTAGTCCTATATGGTGTGGGCCGGAGAATAAAGATTATATCAAGGACTTGCTGTTTTGGATTATACCGCCATCATTAATATTTATTAGGAAGCACTGCACTATGTTTTGTAATCCTGGTGATATCAGTCTTGTTTTGAATATGATAAATATGCTTCAAATGCATATGGACGATGCTATCGCCGAAAATCCCAAAAAAGAAGACCAAGAAAAATATTTGATTATCTGGATTCAAGTTGCTTTAATTCAGTCTGGCAAGTAAATTTTTCAATTAATAATGTTTACTATGGTAGGCTTTTATAATTAAATTCAGATTGACTTATTTCAAGGTAAAGTTTTTTCAAAGTATTGAAATAAATAAATAAATTTCATCCATTGGAGTTTCATCCACACTTTTGAAGCATATAAAGTACCACTCTATCCACTAGTGAAATAATGGAAAATAGTTAGGGAGGCGAATAGGGGATTTTTTGGGGATACTCGAGCGTGGCAGTTTAAGATATGAGAGATACCTTAGACATAATGGAACAACTTTGGAAAGTATTAGCTCTATATGTAGTGACGCGCGCCTAGGATAGACGATCAGATTAGTTAAAAAAATCGATAGTCTGAAATACTAGAACGCAACAGATTAAGATATTGGGGGTTGATTTAAGTGAAGTAAGACTAAATTTAACTAATCTGACGATAAGTCCTTGACGCCACCGAGTTATAGGGTCTCGTGTACAGGAAGGGCTTTCGCCTTAGCGAGGTTTTGGCTGGTTCCAATCAGTTTTAATTTGTTATTACTCCTTTCCTTCCTGACATGTTTTGAGAAATGTTTAATAAACAATACTTGCCAACCTTCTGTTGACAAGTGAGATGGAAATTCCTTTTAAAATAAAGGTAAAATAAAAATACGGACACTAATAACTATTCTATTAGAAATCTTGCAGCTTGAACAATTAATAATTCAACGAAATGAAGTACCAAACTTGAAAAGTGGATAAGGCAACAGCGCTTACCATCATGCAAAACCCGGCCTCGGCGAGTACGCGGGAAAACGAACAATATGTTGATTTTAATTAGAATCACAGGTATAAATACATTACCGATAGACATCGGGTGATCACTTCACACTACATTATGCACATTTTAGTTATTATTCAAAAAGATTAAGTTTGAACGGTTAGAATTGAAAATAAACGAGGAACCTTCGGATGAGATCCCATCGCTACCAGGGTTGAGCTTACACTGCTAGCTTTCGTTGGCGGCGTTGGCGCTATTTTAGCGGCAAGTGAGTCAGACGGTACCGATTGGTTAGGTGAGCATTCACAAACGGCGCGGAGTTTTAAAAATTGGAATTTATACCCTAATGTAGAATTAAGGTACAGTGTAGGAATTTATGGGAAATTCCTACATCGCGAACTTGTAAAAAAAAAACGTTTATCCGGCATTCTCGAGCGCGATTTTTTATATTTTTATTTTGAAGAATATAATCTAAAACTTACTGAAGATACAAAATCTGCCGGTTTCCGCATGACCGGAAGTGTGGAGGAGCCATTTCGTTGCGCCATATAAGTCGCGAATGATACATTTAAAAAAAAGTTTATATAAAAAAAAGATAATTTTATTTCTCACAAAAAAAAATTTTGTCCAAAGTTAAAACTTATGAAAACTCACTCTCTGTTTTTTGAGTTTTTATTTCGAAAACGGAGGGGAGGGGAGGGGAGGGAGAAAAAATTGATATGAAACAACGATGATTGAATTAGGTATGTTACTTTTATTATATCTCGAAAAAAAATTTTTTCCTCAACCTCCTCGACAATTTTCGTGAACTAAGGAAAAGTTACGCGTATATGTATACAAAAGTATTATTAACATGTACAGTTTCAATTATCTATATTATTCCATAGCCTGTCGATCCTCAAATTATTTTTTGGACGTACCGTAAGCCAAACGAAGTGGAGAGTTGGAGCAAAAAAGAGAAATGTGCCATAAGCATGTAATACAGACCTTTTTCGGTCAGATTAAGAGAGCCCACCAACATTTTTGTCAGATTGAGAAAATATGCTTTCAGGATACCGAGATAAACCTCCCCTATGAAAATCTAACGCGCTCGAGTATTTCAAAAGAACTTTTTTTTGCATTTGTCGTAACTTATCGTCACGCCGAAATCGTCAGTTGTTTTAAAGGGAGCTTTCTTGGGGCCTACTAAACCCTTTCGAAAATCTGACGCGCCCGAGTAATTTTTTTCGGATTTATGACTACTTTATATGACTACCCCCCCTCGCAAACCGGCAGATTATTATACCGTTGTTATCAGAGGCACTTGGGGCATACGTGGTATGAATATCTGACGCGCTCGAGAGTGCCCAAGTAACTGTTTTTTTTAACATTTTTGAAGAACCGTACACGCCATACCCACCGCTAAAATGGTTTTTACCATACGAGCTTTTTTTTCGAAATTACGTCATCTTTCAATTTTGATAGGTCTCGACGGCGCTCGAGAATGTCGCCATTTAGCGATCTCGCCTCCCTAACTATTGAATCAATTACACGCAACAATAGTATATTATATACCAAAATGGTGAAGACTATTATTATTGACCGAGCACCGAAATTATTTCGGGAGCGGCTCTGCACTTTCAGTGTAAGAGTTATACATCACAACGTTCATAAACGCACCACGAGAACCGTTTACCCTTTACCCTGCCGTCTGACTGTCAAGTACACTGCATGTTTTCGCTCTATAGCTTATGAGCGTACTCCTCAGTCATTTTTCGTTGAGCGCGAATTTTGAACTAATGGCTTTTTTCTTCAAATAATTTCACTTTAATAGGAAATTTCAAGCAGCAAATATGTTAAAGAGAATCTCCTGGGTATACAAAATTATGTTGCATAAGTTTTTGTTGAGCTACTATCCCTGGATTCTTAAAATATTTGAATTTGTCCATCATTGATCTAGGGTAATATTAGAAAAAGTTATTAACCACTAATAGAGAAACTCAACTTCTCAGTTGGCTATAAGAAGCAATCATTGTCAAAAAATAATCAAAAACTCATTTTTTCTAAAGATCGACAGTACAACTCTAATCAACTGTACCTAGAAACAAATATTATGGACATTAGACAATTATACTTCTATCACACCACAAAACAAACAGCAGTACTAGCTAACCATCCATACAATACAAGAAATCGAAATCAACACCTAGTCCCTATTGTATGAAGAAAACAGTAACACAACGTTCCTTCAATTACTTGGCACCAAAATTTTATAATAGTTTACCTGAACGAATAAAAACATCTATATATCCACCTCAATTCAAAAATGCATTGAAAGTATTCATTCATGAGAATCCAAGACAATTAATTCATCGCCATTTTGATGCATATATGTAGAGCATGGATTTTTAAGCATAAAAAAACTTAAAATAGGCGCTTAAAAACGCTCAAAATTTTCTGAAAATAAGCTCATAAATATGCATGAAATTTAAAAAAAATCAAAGAAAAGTAATTTATAAAAACGACTATCTTTATCAATATAACACAGTTTTACACAAAAAACATAAAATTAAAAGTCATTGCGTCATAAGATAATGTAAATAAGAAAACTACTTTTTCCTAAAAAAAGCAGAAACTTACTTCTTAAAAAAAAACACTAAATAATAGAAACGAATGAAATTTTAAACATTACAAGCTACTCGTCTTTGAATAAACCAATAACTAATTGTTTTTCTAAATTGTCAACAGTAAATCCCATTCTTCTATCACTCAGCACAAATTTTAAATGAGAAAAACTTCGTTCAAAATCCACGCTGGTAATTGGTATATTTAAATTTAGGAACAGGAGTTGCATCTATCGCAAGATCTTTAACAACATTTCCTTTAATAACATTTGCTATTTAGTTTAAAGCCGAGGGTATCCACAATCGGCCTACGGAATTCCCCGAACAATAGACATGTACTGGGTAACGCTAGTACGATGTTGTCACGTTATAATATAAAGTAAATTAATCGGAAATTGACAAATACATTAAAAACTGACATACCGAAAAGTAAATGTACAAAATTAGCACCAAATACACCACTAATTGTTAAAATATGCATAAAACTAGCACGAAAAAAAATAAATGCATTAAAACTGAAAATAGGCATAATGGCACAAAAACAAATTGACCCTGTGAATCCTCTTATTAAAATTCATGCATATATGTGATCAAAATACATCTGCCATCAAAAATTACTTATGGCATAATAGCTATAAATCCGCGCTCTACATATATGTGATCTGAACAAATCATGATCAAGGAGAAACCTGTTATTATTCTGTATTGTTGTGTATTTCTTTTTATTTCGGTTGTTATTCGGTTATTATTTTTAAATTTATTATTTATATTATCATTTGTATTTTCAGGAACTATTTATAAGTACACTTTTATGTGATGTATGTATTGTATGTAATAATTTTATTAACCTTTTTATATTTACGCGAAACAAGTGGAACAGCACTTATCGCTCATTACCTTTATTCATCTTATTTTACTGTGAGATACTCCTTTGTATTGTTATTTATTGAATAAAGATTATTATTATTACTTCACAGCTAGTAGTGAAAAAAATGTTTTGAATCAATTTCAATAATTTTTGACGTTACAGCTAAAGGTCAGAAGGAGGATACCGTGTAGAGTGATCTTGAGCCTTCTACAATCACAAATTTATGAAATTTTAATTATATTATTGTTTTCAATAAAATGTATAACGATATATTTTAGGTATCTGGGGTGTAGCTTCCATTTTGGATAATGATTCCAGAGAAAAATTCGATGAATTTTATAGAACATTGTGGAGAGGAGAAAATGAGGAATGGCCTTATCCTGCTTGCTTGGAAAAATTGGAAGTGGCTATTCCAGCCGATGGACTCATTTTCGATTACAGCTACTATTACAAAATGAAAGGAAGCTGGAAGTATTGGCCAGCCTTTGTGAAAAGTGAACGAGTGGATGAATGTAAAAACATCATGCAAGCTCTTATACCGACTGTTGATACAGCCAGGTTCGCAATATTAATATAATAATTGTGTGTATTTTGTAGATAAGGTCTTTCACCGAATGCGTCAGATATTGGAAGTGAGCATCATATGTTGCTTCAATATAATTTCTAAAGACATAATTTCTTCTACCTCTACTCTAACAACGTCTGCTTCATTTCTGCCTTCATCTGTCAGTTCAACATCTAAATTGTAACAATACAATCTGCTATCTTCATTTTTCATTCAGTGTAAATTGAACAGAATACAAATATGTCACTTAGATCAATCCACGCTCGGTAGCATCAGCATAATAGCAGATTATGTTCCTATGAAACCACTCACGGCGCCCTGCATTGCCTTTCCGCTATCCATACCAAAATTGCCGATCCAGACCAGAGAACCTTGTTGAAACTCTCTATTGCGAATCCCAACTGGTACACTGATGTCTATAAAACCGACTCTGGAATAGGAGCCGGAATATATCGGGCACAAGAGATGATCACGATCTCTTTAAGCCTAGGGAAATATGCTACTGTATTTCAGGCAGAGGTAATGGCGGTGCAATGCTGTGCAAAAGAGTTGATGAGACGGGAGGTGGAAAGCCACAGAATCGTCATCTACTCCGACAGCCAAGCAGCACTAAAAGCGATACGCTCATACCGGATAACGTCAAATCTGGTGGGGGAGTGTCACAAGGCCCTCAATAGTAGTAGTCATAATAGAGTGACCCATCCTGGGTACACCCTAAAGCATTATAAAAGTTAATTCCTGAAGTCAAAGTAGTTCCAGCAATAATTTGTTATAAATAAATCGCAAGAAAACTATTGTTACGAACTCACTGATTCCGAAGCCGGTCCTGTCGCAAACTATGAATGCGACCTTTCTAGAAAGGTTCTTTCGCAGGTAATATTCAGACTGTTCTCGAAGCGTACAAGGCCATACAATGGTTTATTCACGAATGTTCTTATAAAGTATATGCAGAGGTGGTATATTCAAGAAGGTTCTAGAGTTACGAAGGACTATATATACGCGGGTTTTTGAGTGAGTCGGGGAGTTGTTCAGTATACAGTGAGCCGGTAAACAGTTTCAGTATACAGTGAGTGAACATATAGTGAATATAAATAGTGTTGAAGATAAATTAGGACAATTATTATACCGAGTGTAAATAAATTAATAGACATTAAGTAGTGTGTATATGAATTGAGTTTATTATAGTGTGTAAGTGTTTCTTCAATAAATAAATAGTAATTAGCCATAGTGAGCGTATAATTTTATCCCACGGTAAAAAAAGTTCAAATAAATAAGAAAAACATCACACTATTATGGAGCCGTAATAGGGAGAAGCGTGACACTGACAGTTTATGATTTTCGAGTAATGTCAAAGTCAAAATACTTTAGCTGCCGCATATGTCACTTTACCTGACGCATATGTCACTTTACCTGCCGCAAATGCGGCAGATAAAGTAAGGGAAGGCAAACTGTTTTGTAATGATATTCATTATTTTAGATATTTAGTAATATATATTTCACAATTTCCTCTATCAAGTGCATCGACTTCAGGTGTAGTATTATTGACCTGTGTATACTGTTTAATCAGCAATAAGACTGTTGCTACCTGAAGTACTTTACGCTGATAGATCGATTTTGATATAATGTTTTAGGTTAAATGGATTATTGTAGATTATTATAATTTGTGCATTCAACTAGTGTAGAAGTAAATAAAATTAGGTTTTATAACAAAATGTGTTTAAATTATTAAAGTCTAATTAAAGAGAAGTTAGTTTATCACAGTTTGTTTACTTCCGGAAATCAATCTGATGATTGATGGCTTTACTGACGGTTGGCGATAAAAATAATTAATATTGACTGAATTCAAACCATCTTACCTAATGTAACATGGTAAATAGTTAAATTACATAAGTAAATAGAAATAAACTGTATTGTATTTTCAGATACATGTTATTACTTGACATGCATATCCGATACAAAAAACCTTGTCTTTTAATGGGACCTACAGGAACTGGAAAGTCATTCTACATCACAGACGTATTATTTAATAGAATAAATAAAGAAAAATATGAACCTGCTTTTATTACCTTCACCGTTCAAATCTCATGTAATCAAGTTCAAGATTTAATTATTTCTAAACTTAACAAAAGAAAACGTGGTCATTATGGTCCTCCTAAAGGGAAGATGACCATACTTTTCATTGATGATGTTAATATGCCAATAAAAGAAGTATACGGAGCACAACCTCCTTTGGAATTGCTGCGTCAATATTTTGACCATAAAAACTGGTAAGCCACTGTTCAGCATTATAATTATTTTCAAAATTAGTCATTACAAAGACTTTATACACTTTGGGCCGAAATTAAGAAGTACATTTTTTAATTGGAAATATTTTTTTTGTTTTTTGGGAGATTAATTTTCTTTTTGCAGGGCTAATAACCTAACATGTCCTTAACATGACTGTTAATTTGGAAGCAAAAATAATGTACAGTGTATGTAACAGTGCATTTGAGCTCGTTGCAAATGAAAACTGTTTTAGCTAAAATTGTACTAATATGCTTTTTCGGTAGATAAACTATCCAGAACACTTCAGTAAAAAGGAAATTTTCCGAAATTAACGGATTCGCGAAATAATATTTTTTTATTAAATAACATTTTGACAAATAACACATTTATGAAAACAGTTTAGTAACTTTAAAACTTAGAGAAAAATAGTATGAATGTGGCCACCTAACAGCCCAGAATTAAATCCGGTTCATAATTCACATTGGGTAATTTTCGAACAAAATTTTTATGAGGGACAACAATTTGAAACAGTACTATCATTATCCTTTTCTAATGTGTTTTTATTTCTTTTTATTGGTTCCTTCGCAAAAATGCGTTGGTCTTGTCTTGGGTCTTGATCATTGATTACTCTGACGTGCTTGTCCCTTTAGGGTTTTTTTAGCGAGCTGCTGGTTATAACCCAGCGGTCACTTGCGGTAACAGGCGGTTATTCACGTTTTAAAATAAGAGTGGGGGTTATAACCACTGCCAGTTACCCACCTCTTGACTATGGTAACTGAAGTTATTACCGTGGTCACTGGTTTTTCGTTGTGATTATTGGAACGAAGTTCCTTATCGCGCGTTGTGCAAGGAGGCTAGACGGATAAAATTCTTACCAAAAGTTGTCACGACACTTTTTGATATAGGAAGCTATTGTAAGCTGTGCGGCGTCGCGTGTTTCTCTGTCTGCATCTTTCTCTCTTATAGAAAGCAAATAAATTGAAAACATTTTCCCCATAGTCCGGGCGCGAACCATCAACCTACGCGTCTATATCAAGGCATTCAACACATGCTGCCATGAGCTCTCATGTGTATTAGATGCGAAGAAAGGTATTACATGCTGCAATGTGCGATTATATACAGATAATAATAATGAATGCTTTTGTATTTTTAGCAAGTACGCACTATAACCTCTCTTTATTATTGTGCTAACCAAGTCATACGCATTATAATCTCCACATTTTGTGTATTTAGCAAGTGTACGCGTCATAATTTTAATAAATTCAAAAACAAATCATATTTTAATATTACAATTTCAGAACGTATGTATTTAGCAAGCCGTGCGTGTTTTAACCTATACGCTGTTGTGTTTACGAAGTCGAGAGAGTATATATATATATATATACAATCTGTTGTTGTGTTTACAAAGTCCCGCGCATCTATGACGTGTATGAAAGAATATACAGACAGAGTACATATATATATGTATATGTATATATATATATAAATGTTTCGGTGTGTGTATGTATATGTACAATTCCTTTACTAATTAATCGAAAGGAACTTCGTTCCATCCGGGTGTCCCTTGACACCTCTCAAGTTTTTTGTGTTTCTATAACGTATCCGAAATACTCCCGCGTTATAAAATTCCATGGGATTTTCTGCATCCCTTATGTATCTTTTTGAAATCCTATCATTTTGCATATTTTCCTCCACATAATCAAGAAATTCCAAAAAATCCTCGTGATCTCTATAATCCATTTTCACTAATCACTATTAAAATTGTTATTCTATTACAAACCCAATACACAAGCGAACCTCAAATAACAAAACAAATGTCACAAACCGCGTCTCAAGTCGAGCTCAAGACAGGTCGCTGGCTGCCTTGAGCAAAGAATACACCAGCTAACAAGAAGCGAAGCCCGACGCAATCTCTTTGAAGTTTTGGTAACAAAAATATATGACCTTGAGAGACCGACGTTGACAGATAACTTAGTAAATACACTGAGAAAAGTAATCAAATCTTTCAAATATTGGCGATATAATTCGTAGTTACAAGTAGAAAAAAACCTCGACATTAAAACATTCAGGTTCAGGAAATTATTTTTTATATGATTACTTACCGATTTATGTACTGACATATACACATTTACTACAAATTGTTTGTTTTGAGAGAATATTACTTGACAATCAAACCTCTGGGCCCACCACCTATTATATTTATTTCAAGTTGAGCAGTAAAATTAACAAACACCTATTATAAGCATATTATACATAATTCAACAGTACACTTTCAGTTGGTAAAATCATGCAGAGTTTCAGTTAGATAGGTGTTATTTTTCTAATTATTTTTAATTTCTACCGAGCAGTGCAAGTAATTATATTATGTAAATAAGTATTTAAAGGAGCATTAAGTAGGGTAGGAAAGATATTGAAACAAATGTAATAATAAAATTTTTTATTTGGTTTACTAGAAATGAAAATAGTGTCTACAAATATATATAAAATATATATATAGTAAACAACCAATGAGCATCAATGTACACAAAAAAATGTGTTCTTTCCAGATGAGGAGGGTTCATCCAGGAGGGAACCAGGTTCAGGTGACGGTATGTTATCTGCAATATTATAATGTTATATTTAATAATGTGGATTTTGTAAAAAAAAGTATATGTGTATTTAAAATATAATACGGTTACAGTGGCCTGTATATTGAATGTGTAGTTTATTTGGCACAGCTACAGCAGACTTGACATCTTCAGTACCAACTTCCATTTCAACATATTCATTATCTAAATCTAAAATATATATAGTAAACAATCAATGAGCATCATTGTACACAAAAAAATGTGTTCTTTCCAGATGAGGAGGGTCCTGGTTCAGGTGACGGTATGTTATCTGCAATATTATAATGTTATTTTTAATAATGTGGATTTTGTAAGAAAAATATATGTGTAGTTTTTTTATGTATACTTATACATACTTGTAAATAAACTATACGTTTTGATGCATTGCATATACAGATGTATTTGAACAATTGAAATATTTACCCAATAATGTCAAAGCTTGACAGCTAGGGAAATGTTCTGTTCCACATGAAGAAGGTGACGGTATGTTATCTGCAATTATAATGTTATTAATTGTTGTAACTGATTTCAAACAAAGTAAGAGTTGGTACTGCCACAAAGTAGACTTACTATAAATGCAAATAACAATAAAATACATCAACTGATTCCAATAACTAAAATCAAGCTTAATATTTACCAGAGTGAACAATTATCTTTCTTGGGGGATCATTTGTCAAAACATGACTATGTCGTTTTAGTCCTAAGAATTTCGTAGGTACAGCTAACTCGAACAATCTCCTAGAGCGTCCACCCTTGGTGATAAATTTGTCTTCAAAATGAAGCTCACACAGCTTGTAATTTTTTTGAAGTTGAACTGTCGTCTTTCCAGACAAATCTTCACGATTACAAACCTGTAACCATAGCTGGGATCTAAAATATTTCAAGATAATAGTAAGTTCAGGCTAATATCAAATAATACACAAATAATATATTTGCTGGTGTATTATTTGCTAATATAATATGTTTATTGTTAGGTAGAATAAGTCAACACAACCTATCACAAAAGTTGTTCACTTCATGAAAATTCTATTCAGTAATGTCAAAGAATACCTAATCAAATATTTATTTGAGTATTTTTTTATACTGATGCCTAAACTAGCAAAAGGAACTTAAAGACTTACCTAACAGGGTCTTTTGGGAATCCAAACATAGATATACCTTCTCCTGTTCCCGAGTGACATCCCCGGCGAACAGCACAAGTTATTCTTCCCATAGCTTCAAGTAATTCAGTAATAATTTTCGAAACAAGGGACAAAGTAAACATTACACACAAAAATTGAAAAATTCCTTTTGTTTACCAAGCTGGTTGACAGACAACAAACAAAGTCAAATATGACAAGAATCTTATTATAAACATGGCGACTTTCTTACATGCGCATACAAAAAAATGATCGGAAGCTTCGCTTCTTCTGACTGGTGTATTCTTTGCCTTGAGCAAGACTCCATTCGCACATGCACAGTTGCAGCGTTTCTCAGCCGAGTTTCAACTATGAAATACGTTCTCGTCTCAAGGCGTTCTCAAGCTCGAGCTCGATCTCAAGTCTTGACAATAAATACGGGCAATACGGGCATTAGATACACTGTATAGTAGTTAGAGTTTCAAAGTTAAACTACATATATTTCCTAAATAGATATTTTTTAATACATTTTTTTAGGTACGACTTAAAAACCACTGAACCTGTTTATTTGCACGACATGATGTTTTTGGGTGCGATGGGTTTGGTCGGTGGCAGCAGACAAGATGTTTATCCAAGATTCTTAAGACATTTCAGTATTTTTTCGATTAACGAATTCAATGAAGAAAGCATGGCTAAAATATATTCCAATATATTGTTGTTAGGCTGGAAAAATAATGGCTTCCCATCTGAAATAATCAATGTTGTTAATCAAGTTGTTAGCGCTAGCTTAGAGATGTTTAAGTCAGCACAAGACAATCTTCGACCAACACCGTCCAAAAGTCATTATGTGTTTAATCTTCGTGATTTTTCAAGACTTATTCAAGGTATTGTTGTTTTCACTGATTTTTACTTATAAAAAAGTAGTTAATCTAACCTAACCTCACTTTGATCATATGCCGCTAAATTTTTTGCTGCAGACTTTTTTTAAATTTTAATTATATACTTTAAAAAATATTTCATAAGTTTTCTACGAAAAATATCTGTAATTTGATTTTAAATCTTCCAAACTATGCAATATTAGTTATCATAATAATTGTTTATAGTAACAGTACAGTTATTGAACTAAAATCATAAATCGCTTCCTTTGGTTGTTGAAGTATAAGAAACAACAGTTACATTATTAGAGGTGCTTGGTAAACTTTCATCTCCATCTCTATTATCTATTATATTACCAATGAAAGAAGCACATTGAAGAACTAACGTTTAATCATTATTAATATATTGTTGATAATTAAAAGCCCATTTTTCAATTGTAGGTAATCAATACATACTTAGCTCTTTGGGTTTTTCATAGTTAAACGTGGCAATATCGAATGTTTTCAAATAGTAAATTTTGAATAAAATGGCAACGTCTATTGACAGTTGCTAGGGAAGCTGTGCGATTTACTTTACAGCTGTGCGTTTTTTACCGTGCGTAATAGACATCATTACATTGATGCCGACTGTACGTTATTGACTGATTACAGGGGGGTCGTAGGTAAAAAGAGTATACTGAACAAGGTAGACAAGGAGCTCTCAAACATGCTATTGCAGCTAGGTAAGAGACATTTGAAGACAGTGGTGACTGGACACTGCATACTGAGAAGGCAAAAGCATAAAATGGGCAAAGCCGTAGTAGGTAGGTATGTTAATAGGCAGGCACGCAAAGCTACTGGGGTTGACAGACGAAGCCATGTGCAGATTCTGTGACCTAGAAGAAAAAACTGCAGAAAACATCATATGCTAGTGCGAATGCCTGGTTTATGGTTCTAGGCGATGAGAAGTCACCGACAAGAAATTACATGAAAGATTCAGTTTTGGAGGCTGATCGGCGATTTGAATAGAGTCGGGCTGGCGAATGAAATATATATTCTGAGTACCACAATAGATCTGAAAAACTGTCAGTGGAATAGGTCGATTAGCCACCTCATCAAATCTATAATAATCTATATTTCTGTTGTAGAATTTGTTATTTATTGCTAGGGTTGTTTGCTGAAAGGAAATAGTAAGGGTTGAAGCTGAGTGAATATCAACAAAATTATCATTTTACATTTACATTTTACATAAAATAAATGTCATTTAAGGCTGTGCGATGCTAAAAAAAGAGTCTGCTGAAGATAAGAAAATATTTCCAAAAATTTGGGTGCATGAAGTATTGAGAATATTTTATGATAGACTGATTGAAGACAAAGATAGAATATGGCTGTATGAACAATTGAGAGCATCCGTTAAAGATTCGTTTAGAGAAAACTTCGACATGCTTTTCGAAAGTATGAAAAATGAAGAGGGTATGTCCAATTCTTTGAATTATTTTTTTTTTGTTGAAACAAAAATATTCATGTTCCAGGTATTGTGACTAGAGAGGCTTTGAAAAAACTGATTTTTGGAACATTTTTTGACCAAGATTCAGATGAAGACAAACGATATGAGGAAATTTTAAACATTGAGTCTCTAAGAGATTTATCAGAAAATTGTTTATCAGAATATAATTCAACCCATAAAACTAAAATGGACATAGTATTATTCGATTATGCATTAGAGCATTTGTCAAAAATTTGTAGGGTGTTGTCGATGAAGTGCGGTAGTGCTTTGTTGGTAAGTGAGGTCAAAAAATTAACAAAAAATTGGTGCATGTAGTCCTTAAATGCTACTCAGCAAAACCCCACGACCTAATTATATCTTAGCACATCGTACATATTCTTTTTGTTTGTTTTGTAAGAAGCCCTCTTTCCATTTATGTTCAACTTTGTACAAATGTCAACTATTTTTCAGTACCTACGGTCTGTATACCAGGGCTAAAACACGTAAATTTGTGTAACTCACCTATTAACCGCGAAAGAGATGAATATAATCACATTCACTATAATGCTGTATGTCATTTATGTAGATCAAAATCAATATCGGTCCGGAAATACGGCCTTGTGGAACACCACGTTGTATTAATTTTGGTTACTTGTTTTCTCTCTGAGAGAGAGAGAGAGAGTCCTTGATCCATTTCGATACTTTTCCATTTAAACCATTTCTTTTTAATTTTTCGAGAAATATTTCACGATGTATAGTTGTCAAATTAATTATTCACGAAATCCGCTTGATTTTACCTGTGAATAAGACTTTGGAGTGAATATTAGTGTTCATGATAAACAAGAATTGGCAACTACGTCTACTTTGGATTGACTACCTCATAAATCACGGGGTTTTTCACGAAAAACAATAGAACACGTTTAGAAAATTGGAGAACAGAACAAAATGTCGAAAATCTGTCAAAAAAAGTTGTTCTGGACAAGCGGTCAGTAAGGTATAATAATAATCGTATATGTTCTTTTGACCCTTATGGTTAAAGATTATGTTAATCCGCAATCTCAACTATAATAATATTATGACGTTTTAAAACAGATCATTGGTTTACTTTAGACCTAGATAAGGGCAATTAAAATGATTGAAGAAAAAGCCACGTGGTGAAACGTAAATTACATTTGGTAATTCCTACATATTTTTTTAATAGGTTGGTATAAGTGGGTCCGGTAGACAATCGTTGACTCGACTCGCAGGAGAAATATACGGCAGTGGCGTATTTCAAGCAGAAATTACCAACAATTACGGACTAAATGATTGGCGAGATGATATTAAAAAGGTCCTCAAAGAATCAGGTGGAAAAGGAAAAGACAGTATCTTTTTAATAGGCGAAGGACAAATAAAACAAGAGAATTTCCTGCAAGACGTTGATTGCTTGTTGAACTCTGGAGAAGTTCCAAATATGTACCAAATCGACGAAAAACAAGAAATACTTGATATGGTTCGGCTAGCCGCACAAGGTACTATTCAGTCAATATTATATTATATTATAAAAAAATGTATGATTATGTTTAAAAAAGTAGTACACCATTTTGATAAAAATTTCGAAAACTGAAAACACCACAGTACCACGGTACTTCATGAACTTTCAAATTTCCCGTGCTTCTGCCCGTCTGGCTATCTCATACGCGGTTGAAAGTGTTCGAAAGTGGTATGAAAATGGAGCTCGACTTTTTTAAACATAACTATCCATTTTTTTATTAAACCAGAGCGAAATTAAGAAAAGAAACTATTGAAAGAGCACTTGGACTTATTTTTTAACGAACTTTCGAAATCTGTTAAAAAAGGTAGCTCGCGTTTTGTACAGAAATCCCTATGACGCATCTTATAAATAACACAGTGTATATTACGAATTATTGATAATTCTTCTTACAGGTGGAAACAGGAATCTTGAAGTTAGTCCATTAGAAGTTTTCTTTTTCTTTACAAAGCGTTGCAAAGAAAAGCTACACATCATTCTATGTTTCAGTCCTGTAGGGTCAGCTTTTAGGAACAGACTAAGGCTATTCCCTGCCTTGATAAATTGTTGTACTATAGATTGGTTCGAAGACTGGCCCGAACAAGCTCTAGAAGAAGTTGCTCATACGTGGATGGAAGATATAAATTTATCAGGTTTGATCTTATAATAGGGCTCAAACGTATAATACGCTTTTGTACTTCAAGAGTGACATCATATTGAAATTTCAGCGAATTCGACTGGGACCAGTTTTCTATGAGCTCCCTTGTCAGTAAATTAGCTACAACAGCTTTTGTCACCTCTTCATCGCCCAAAAATAAAGAATTATGTTTATCGACAAAATTAACAAATTAATATACGTGATTATTATTTAAACTATCCTATCAGCCAATCGTACTGAGAAAAAAAATTCAAATCTACCGATAGCATCAAAATTACACTGATAATTTGCTAGTAGCAAATTAAATCAAAAATTTTTTGACAGCTCCAATAACCAATAAAATTTCCATATTTTTTATCATATGAACATTTTCACCCAATCATGTCAACATTACACTGAAAATTTTTTGACAATTCCAAAAACCAATCAAGTTTCCTTATTTTATATCATATGAACAATCTCAGCCAATCATGTCAACATTACTTACACTGATAACAGACCATGGGCAATGTTCACGTTGCTATGGATACATATTGATTTATTTCGATTTTGAAGTTTCGAATATTTAATATTTGGTTGTAATACTGAAACAAAAAATTTTCTATCCGAATAACCCTCGGACATTGATAAATGCTCAAAAATTTTATGACAACTTTCTCAAGATGGGGAGAGGATATGGTTTTATCCAAAATTTTGATCATATATTCTCGGAACTGGTAATTTAGTTGACCAAATAAGTGGTCAATGGTTAATTACCATTATAATCTTGAATAAATACTTGATCAACAGTGTACCGGACAAATAATCACGTGTCGCTTCCCACTGATCCCCACTTCCCATGCCAGTTCGTATCATTCGATACAATACCGAGTGATATATTTATTGAGATGTTATAGTTTTCGATTTAATTTACATTTCTTATCTGTTAACGAGAGGTAACGAGGCAACGAGGGTGAATTATTATCTGATTTGTCGTTGATACGTTGTGACCCTATTTATTATAAAATTTATATCTCTATTATTTTTCCGTCTTATTTCGATTATTTTTTATACAGTGTGGAAACCACTTATGGAATAAAATTCTTTATGTCATTATTTCAGAAAATAGTAAAAAATGCCGAGACACGTCAACTTTTGAATTGAGTTGTGCGTTATGTAAACATAATTGTAAGTGTACAGGGTGATTCACGTAAGTATGCCATAGTCGGTGTTGTTTTTTTAATGAAACACCCTGTATATTTGCATATTCTTGAAATCCTCTTAATGAACCGATTCCAACAAACTGAATAATGTATGGTCAATTATGAATTATACAGGGTGAAATTTTTATTTTTACAGTTATCAAACACATACATAAAATACCTGATGTATTTGATTTTAATACATTAAAATAAATGCTCAAAATGTTCCCCACCTAGTTGTTGGCAATAGCACAGTCTCCTATAGAGCTCCTTAACTTCGTTTAAATTTTGAGGTGAAATATTCCGTATTTCTGTAGTTATCCTGTCTTTGAGGTCTACAATGCTAGTTGGTTGTGTTGCATATACTTTGTTCTTGAGATAACCCCACAGGAAAAAATCTAACGGCGTAAGGTCTGGCGATCTAGCTGGCCACTCGATAGTACCTCTTCGTCCAATCCATTTATTGGGGAAGAATTTACTTTTCCAGTATAAACTGTCAACACATCAACAACTGACAGAATAGAAAACAATCCACATTATTTACCGATTTTGTCTAATTATTGGCGTTTTTAGACAATTTTCAGGTATTTATGATAAAATTCATGGGCATAGCAGGTTTTGTTTAATATACAAGTACGTCTAATAATTAGTTAGTTTAGATTTTTGATAAATCCATATTTAGCTAATTTTAAAAAGTACCAATATTTCAAGTGTAATAAATTATTAATTTTAAAATTTCACCATGTAAAATCCATAATTGACCATACATTATTTAGTTTTTTGGAATCGGTTCATTAAGAGGATTTCAAAAATATGCAAATATACAGGGTGTTTCATAAAAAAAAACACCGACTATGGCATACTTGCGTGTCACCCTGTACATTTACATTTATTTTTACATAACGCACAACTCCATTCAAAAGTTGACGAGTCTCGGCATATTTTATAATTTTCTAAAATAATAACATAAAGAATGTTATTCCATAAGTGGTTTCCACACTGTATATAAATTTTGTATGACGCTTTTTTTCCTCCGTGTGTACGTCATGTTTTTTTACGTTTTTAAAACCACAGGCAACTATCCTAAACTGGAACAAAAACAAGAACACTGTTGCCAGCTACTGCCTAAATTATTTACCAGATCTTAGCCTAAATACCGAAAATATTAAAAAACCATGACAAATCCTTTAATTTTACTCAAACCTACAAAAACAAACAACATTCAATTGAATAAATCAATATAAATAAATGAAATCACTTTTAAACATCTAACTTAGCTTAATGTGATTTATTATTATAAAGAGAAGATATAATGCGAGATCTTTGATTGTCTATATGAACAACGCTTTGAAGTCGTTCGTGTATAACTAATACTTTCGCTATTAAAAGTTAATATTATTGCATTACACACGTTGTACCAGTGTACATTTAGATTATCGAGAGTACGAAATCTGATACAATTGTACACGTTCTGGCAACACTGGATTGGAAAATTAGAGTCTCATATCGGAAACTATCCTTTCGATATATATCTATCACTCGAATGATACTGATTCAGTCAGCTCCCTCTGATGCCAAATCGGCTCAACCAAATAAGACTGAGTTTTTGGCTACCATATTTGAATTACGGCGCTAATTATGCCGCTTTTATTTCATTCAGTTCTTGATAAAATAACAATATTTTCGCGTCATTGTCACACATTTGTCTATAAAATACTGTTATGAAGGATGTGTCACCTTTATATCATTTCAATCTTCATTGCCCAAAATTGGGGATATTTGACAACGTCTGTTGAATTTATTACTAACAAGAAACCCATATAAATTATGATGCACACTACCTTAACAGTTTGGCAATCGATATAACACCTTATGTCTCATCTAAAATTATTAATAAAAATTAACTGAATGAAAAACGTAAGCCATGTTTTTACGGTCATATTTTCATTCAATAACGGGCCCTTAAGCTTTTTAATAAAGATAACTATTTGCTTGAAATTTTATTAAATAGCTTAAAAAATAATCACGCCGCATTACATTCGTGGTAATAATTTTTTTAGATAATTTTAACTAGATTAGCACTCGTCTTTGTTGCTATTAGAAAATTCCACTCGTGAATTCCGTGGCCGTCCACTCGTGAGATTTCCATAGCAACAAGGATTCGTGCATCTAGTTAGAATTATCAAAAAATTACCACCACTTGTGTAATTACTGTAGATTATTTTGACAAATAGGTCATGACATTTGAGCTTTTATCATTGTTGTAATGGTTATGTCCTTGCCTTCAAAAATAATCGATTTTTTGTAGTATGCACCTCGGCGAGAAACTGTATAATGTCTTGTCTACTTGCTAGCCACGGGTATAAATGTGCAGCCACGATTATAATAGGCAGTTTTTCCTTGGTACATTCATAACTATTTTAGCCTTACCGGAAAACCAATAATACGATCATCAAAAATAGTGCGAAATAGTCATTTATGTATTAAGAGCGAAAAGTGATACATTATTGCTTGAGGGTAATGGTTACCGCGACGCGAAGCGAAGCGCGGTAATCACTTGAAAGCAATAATAGAAACTTTTAGCTTGTCTTTAATTTCTCACGTATCCGTATACGTAACGAACTGCGCATGTGTAGACCCGTTACGTCTCAGCCGATACGATTCGGTGAACGGATGAACGTATTGTTACGCACCCTACTCCGTATACTTAAACGTATCCCTATCCCGACCAAAGTCAGTATTCCGTGCTGTTTGTGCTATATTACATCATTTTTCTCGTCTAACAGCAATGGATTATTTAATATCGCCCCCATTTTACGTCTTACAAAAATATAAACAGGTGAAATGAAAAAACTTTGAGGTTATACAATTAGAAACAGAGCGAAGCGATACGTTTTCTGCTAAAAAGGCTTTCTTGACAATTACTTACGTCAACGTAACTCCAATACGGATACGGATACGTGTAAAAACTTATGACCAGCTGAAAGTATCTAATGTCACGTTTTTGCTCGTCAATTCGAATATGTTTCAAACTTTTATATCTGTCACTGTCAATACAATTGTGTTTTCCTACGATCACTACCCAAAGTAGACTTTTACACACTCAAATCTAACCGCAAAGTTGATGTTTTCCGCTATCTGTCATAATTGACATTATTTACGCTCTAGAGCGTACTTTTCCGCTCACCTGTTTTCATTTACAATAAACTAAAGAAGGGTAGTAAATAATAGATATATTAAAGCAAAATGTAGAGCAGTCCGATTATTTTAGTTGGAATATTAATATTTGAAGATATTTCGAACGAAATTAATAAATATTCCTATATAATTTGACTCGACATTTACAATTTATACAAGTTACTGGATTTACAACGCTGCAGGTTACGCTACCAACAAATAGATGTAGGTGTATATTTTATATGTTCAATTTTATTGAAATTATAAAATAATTTAAACCTCATACATTGATATTATTTTGATTCAATACTACAGTGAAGGATTTATTTCTTAGTTCAAGATAAAAATTAATATTTACAACTTATTACAAATATAACGTTGTTAAGATTGACAATTTTCTTGATCGTTTTTGCAGATTCCTATTTTCATAGTATTGATTTATACGGACAAGTTTACGTAATAGAAATATAACAGTCAGAAGGTAGGCAATGCATTATACACCTAGATGCAACAGTGATTGCATATTTAAGTACCTACCTACTATTTTGTGAAAATAGTAGACTATGGAATTAATGAAACGTCATTATTTCATTTTTAGTTTATAAAAAAGTTGTCTGTTTATAAATAGCTATTTGAAAAATGGATAGTGACAGTGAATTTTCAAGCACACCTACAGATATAGCAGATTTTGCTAAAAATATTACTCTTAATCTTCTGCCAACTAAATCCAGAGGTAAATACGAAAAACAATACAATATTTTCATGGATTCGTGCCGCTCAAAGAAAATTAAAAAATATCCGGAGAATGTAGGTATTGCTGACTTATTTTGGCGAAAAATCCAAAACTCTAAAATCTTCAACCTTGTGGTCACAATATTCGATGCTTCGAAGCACTTTGCAAGTAAAAAATGATATTAACATCAGTAAATACACTAAACTGATTGCATTTTTGAAGTTAGAAGCAGTGGGTTATAAAGCAAAGAAGTCACAAACATTCTCAATAAATAAAAATAATAAGTAATTGTTACATGTTTTCAACATCACATTCTAATAAAGTGTACTTTTCATGTTTTTTTTAATTATTTGTTTAAAAATAAGGTGATCGTAGAAAAAATCTTGTGTGCAATTCGAGCAGAAAGTGCGTTGCCGCTTGAGGCAAAGCGGCAAAGTATCACTTTCCGCTCTTAATACACAAATAGCTATTGTAGTATCAGTTGTTATGGGCAACGAGCGTTTTGCCATTTTTTACGCTCGGCCAGCGTAAAGTAACTCTTCTCAACTTTTCGTTATCAATGGCAAGCGAAAAAGCATACTTTTCAATGTAATTGTAGAAAAAATATTGTTTAGCAGCTCAAGGGCGGAAAATTCTTAACTCCTCGTCTTTTTAAGTTCTTCTCCATATGTTGCTTGTAATTTTGACGTTTTTAATTAAAAGTCACTAAATGTCAAAGTTTTTCGTTATACTTTCCTATTTTTTGCTTTGTTTGGTTGGCGAAAAACAGTTGTATGTCATACATACAAGAAACGCTTAAGCATCCCTTAACTTCACTACGCTTGCTCTTGCGTCTATAGTCTCGGGCTGCTAGAGCTTATTTTCTGCCCTTGTGACATAGTATACTATTTCGTCATCTGACTTGCTAAAAATGCAACTGGTTATATACACTGTATCAACTGAAATTTGTATTTTCAGATGATATTAAGGGTACATCTGTAATTGCATGTAAGTATTTTCACGTCGAAGCCAGAAAGGCATCTGCTGAATTTTACGAAGCAGTTAGTAGAAAAACATATATTACATCTGCCTCATACCTAGAACTAATTAAATCATTTACCGATTTAACCAATAAAAAACAAGAAGAGATTATGAAAGCCAAAAAAAGGTACTTGGGTGGATTGGAGAAGCTTTATCATGCCTCAGTTAGCATAGGTAACTAAAATAAATGTTCTAGTGTTCATATAATACCCTTCTTGGTGTGCGTCATCGATTGTTAATGGATGCAGACGTTCCCTTTCGTAGCGGCAATGTGTCTTACGTCTTTTTCTAATGTCCCACTGACAGCTCTCGTCAGGTCTGTACTTTTTTGTTTACGGTCAATTATTATTTATGAAAAGTAAATAATAATCTTATTGTTATATTTATTTAATTAATACACAAATATGCCTATATACACGGAAAAACATCAGTATTTTGAGAGTTCTCATTTAGAAAAAGAAGCTGGTGATTATTAATTCCATAGCCTTTTCGAATTTTGTGATTTTATTTTATTCACCAAATTTTAGATTTGTTATATGTCAAAATAGCAAATAAAATAAACCACATACCCAAGACCCGGATATACGTCACAAACGATGACGCACACCAAGAAGGCTATTTAATGTACTATATATTATTAGTTTTGTTTCTTTATTTCAACGTAAATATAAAACGTAATAGGAAATGTTCGAAAATGTACATCTCCTGAGCCAGTAGCGGTTAACATAAACCGAATCCTATTTCTTTCCAAATTGTTCAAGATACTGCTACTTTTATTAATTGATAGCATAATAATTATTAATAATTTAAGCAATCACAATGTTAGGATAATTTTAATCGATCACAAATAAACAGACACCACAGAATACAAACAAAACATTCATTAAATTAAGGTTAGATTTACGCTTTTTCGTTACTGCAACCGCTATGTCTACCGTACGTAAGCTACCGGTGGTGTGCGGTTAATACAATCAACGACATATCGTATGTCAAAATTGTTAATCGGAGTGTTTGTTGAGAGGATTCGAAACTTCTCTATAGGGCATGTCCACGACAGTTGACATTGACAATACTTGGGTGGTAAAACAATAAACAATAGATATGATGAAAAATTATCAAACAATAAACAACTATTAACCTATATTATATATTATTAAATATGCAAGCTCAACAATTAAAATAACTTTAAAAGTACACTGAAGCAAAATCAACTAAAATCAAACACGATCTATCACTATAAATCAGCATAACCTCACTATTAACTATCACGTGATCTGAACGCTTTGTTTATTGTTTTACCACCAGACTAGTTTGTGACGTCACGTGGACATGCACCATTGTACATCATAGACATTTAGTTCATTTTTAAAGCTTCTACTTTCAACCAGTTGTTGATATACTTTGATATTTATTGTAATAAGCTGCTTGCCTTCAAATGTATGCAATTAATACTGAATTATTTCAAATACGTCTTCAAATTTTTACGTATCATTTTCCCCCATAATGTGGTAAGTAGTAGTAGTAAATGATTTTTTTTTCAAAAATTACCAAGTCACTGACAGTTAACCTACAAAAATTTATATGGTACAAAAATGTTTCCTTACCTACCATTAGTTCTTGAAGTATAACAATATAACAAAGGTCCACAAAAATAACAAATGAACATGAAAAATGACACTTGGTTCCACTTCAGTCAGATATGTTGCAGTTTCACCAACACAAATTACTAAAGCTGAATTTGTTTCAAGCTTTAAAATTTTTGAATTACAGTTAGATTATTTTCAGTGGGGCTGAGCTAATGAAACATTGCTTCTGAATATTGGATGTAATTTATATTGTTTGAAATTGGAACTAAAGTTTTTTTATCAACCATTTTTGTTGATTTCAGGTGAAATGCAAAAGTCATTGGCAGCACTGCAACCTCAATTGGAATTCATGAATAGACAAGCTGCTGAAATGCTTAAAAAAATAGAGCATGAAAGTATTACAGTTGAACAAGCTTCTGCTGTAGTGAAACAGGATGAAAAAGTAGCTAATAAGCAGGCTGCTCAAGCTCAAGCACTAAAACTGGAATGCGAAGCGGATTTAGCTGAAGCAATGCCGATTTTAGAAGAGGTTCTTACTTGATTTATTTATATACAATTTTGCGCGATCGATCTTTTTTGTTTACTTACAGCATCGGTAAGTCGGTAGGTTGTGTTCACTGGTTTCTAAGTCTAACACGTCGGTAAGTAAATTACTTACCGACGTTTCAGCCCTACATACATTTGATCCTAAATAATATATTACTTCATTCATTACACAAAAGGAACAAAAAAAAATAAGATTTATATTTTTTCAATGAACAGATTCGAACAGATCAATATAAAAAGTAATAAATAGCAAAAAAACAATTTCACCAAAATGCTAATAGGCGTGAGGATAGATTTTGGAATACTCTTCCGTCATATGGGTACACATTCACCATTTACGGAAAAACCTTCATTTCGGTAATAAACTTAAGTTTCACGAAGTTTGAAGCCATTTTACTGATATTTTTTAAATAGTGGGCAAAAACAGCTCGCAGGTGTCATGGCGTCGGCTCTGACGTCACGCCTAGGTAAACATGTCATTGTGTCTATGCGTAGCGAAGAAAGTAAATAGAACATTTAATTAATTCGTGTCATAAAAATGAAATCCAAAGTTTATAAGTGGTGTGCAGTACCGCAGTGTGATAACACATCAATAAGAACACCCAACAAAGTGTCTGTACATGTTCCAAACAAGAAAATAATAAGAGATAAGTGGTTGAAGATGGCAAGGCGAAACCCGAACGACGTAGTCACGAATTCGCTACTTTATTTCTGTGAAGAACACTTTGATGTGAGTATGTTATCATATTATATTTATATTTCTCAAACTTAAAACGTTTGTTTGACGTGAAATAGTAGAAATATTGAGGCTATGGAATAACTAATTCATTGAGGTTATGTTTGTTTTGGTCTTGTCTATAATTCTCATTATCAATTTTAATCGTTTACTTTTCTTCTTGCAGTTGCCAGATGGTATGGAAAATTATATGCAGTATCATGTGATGGGGTCAGTACATGGAGCTAGTATTGAGAGGAGTCGCTACGCCTGTAATAAAAGTGGTATCGGTTTCGCCATTTTACTACCACTTCTCTGTCAACTTGACATTAGTATTGTTTTGTGGATGTGAATTGGGTATTTTTGGATTTTCTTTATGTTAGTGTCGTTTTTTACTAATTAAATAATTGAACAATAATGGTTTCTTGTGCTTCACGAAGTTGTACAAGTAGAGACAGTGTAAATACGAAAAAATCATCAGGAACAACATATCATAGGTTAGTAAACAATCGAAACAGGATTGTACTGGAATATATTTCTTTGTGCTTCAATAAGTTTTATTTAACTTCATATTATATTCAATGTTTGTAGAACTCCATCAATAAGAGATATGTGGTTGAAATTTGTGAAAAGAGGTTCTTGGCTCTGCCGTCGACGCCATATTGCTAACAGCACAATGTCACTCATGTGATACCACTTTCCTATTATAAGATAGTCGACTGTGTCATCTCCTCTTAATAGTAGCTCCATGGGTCAGTATCACAAGTACGTATGAAACCAGGATGTGTGCCCCGTAAATTTATATGCCAACCTATGAAAGTTAAATAAACTCGCATGAGCTTAAAACTAGTTTGATTATATCCAAGTTGGTTGTATCTAAGGTGAAGATAAAAACAAAACTTACCTACAAGAAAGTTTTCACGTTTCTAAACTCAGACTAGCAAAATTCTTGATTTGTTGCAAGGAAATCGCTCAACATCATTACATAAATCCTGGGCAAATTTGAGCTATTTGCCTTAACAAAGCTTGGTTTCGTTGTTATAGTAGAGTGGAGACGATAAATCACACGTCAAATAATAAAAGATCAATCCAAATGCGTAATCAGTATTATTAACATCAACAAAACACAGAGAACGAGCGTATTGAGTATTAACTGACAGAGGAGTTTACCTAAGCGTGACGTCATGCGCTGTGATTGGTGTTTCAGTCAAAATGGCCGATTGCAGTATTTTAATGTTTCATTTTATTGAAAATCTTAATAATCTGAATTTTTTAAATAAAACTAAAGCAGTGTTTTGAATTTTTTTAATATAAACTTTCCCCTAAAACCATTATATCGACGATTTTTTGAGGCTGGAGCGCTGGGGGGTCGCGACGCAAAAGATTTGACCGTTACGTTACGTTGTTACGTTATGTGCCTTGAGCGCGTGGGTTCTCGCGCTCTCTCCTCAGTCTCAAAGCTAGTTTCTCGTCGCAAAATGTTGATTGTCAGCATACATTGTATTATTAATAACAGTTAATAGAATACTTAATATGTACTTTGTGCCAATCAACTTAATGATCAGATTTTTGGAACTTTAGTTCCTCATGTTAGGTTGGAGCGAGGAAAAAATCTGACCGAGCGAGGAGGGGTAGCGACGCATTATTAATCGTCTTATAGACTTATGTCAACTGAATGTAAACAGCATGTGCTCAGTCAACTATTTTGGAAGTTAATACCAGTTACATTTTTCACCACTTACTCAGTCAGTTCCCAATCACATTTTTATAACTTCGTTCCGAACACTACAAAATGTACTATAACATTGTTTTTAGGCGATTGGAGCTTTGGATACTTTGAAACCTGCCGATATCGTTTTGGTGAAGTCTATGAAAAACCCACCCGAGGTAATAAAGTTGGTAATGGCAGCAGTGTGTATCATCAAAGGAATTAAGCCTGATAGAGTACCCGAACCTGGGACTGGTAGAATGGTACTAGACTTCTGGGGACCAAGTAAAAGGTGTGTTCTCTCAATAGTCGCTTCTGCTTTTAAGATTTTGTATCAAAACCTGTTTTTCAGTACATTTAATTCATTTGTATAGAAATTTATTAACATATTTCAATTTTGTTCTGTTGAAAACAAGCTGCAGCACAGTACCATTTATCCAACTATAAAGCAACAATTTTATAGAAAAACGGTGAAGCAGTGTAGAACCACAGATTATAAAGAGAGCAGATACGAATCCCGGTAAAACATCAAACGATTTTCAGCTCCGCCTTCAATGACCTTGGACCTTTATATCGGTATGGTCGCGATGTTGCCAGTTTTAAATACTTTCTGAATTTCTTACCGAATTGCAGTGTTGACTTGGGGACAATAACAATTTTTAGTGCCGGATATAGGTTTTTTGGGAGTTTCCACTAAATCTTTAAAACTGCGCCATGAATTAAAACAATAATCATAATCGAATATATATTTATGTATTTATTGGAACTTTAGTTCTTTACGTCAGGTTAGGTTTGAGCGACCCTGGGTCGCGACGCAAAAGATCTGACCGTTACGTTACGGCATGTTACGTTGCTTCGTTATGTGCCTTGCTTGCGTGTGCTCTCTCCTGAGTCTCTCTCTCGTTTACGAAGCAGTGATTCATATGCTTCGGCCGGGAATCGAAGGACGCCCGCGTGGCAGTCGAGCATTCTACCACCGAACCACCGATGCTACATCAAAATTCTATGCAAAGCTGGTATTCGCAGTGCTGGAGATCTACTTTTTTTTGTTCGGATAAATTTTCTCTCGTAAAATTGGACAAAATAATATGAGGATCTAGCACAACATTTCCAAAATAAGCCAAAAAAAGCGGAGTCGTCATAAGACGATGGGCATTTAAATGGTATGTCCACCCATCTCTCTCTCTTTACTGTTCTCTGTCAAGCTTTCGTATCTGTTCTCTTTATAATCTGTGGTAGAGCGCTGTTAGTACTTAGATGGGTGACCACACAAATTAGTTTTTCCCAATAACATTACATTGATTCTAGGACAAAC
>CAJUYG010000591.1:37487-71633 GCA_910591675.1 Galerucella calmariensis
CTTCCTGTAGCAGCTTACTTTTTTGTACGCTAGTGTGCAATTCGCAAGTAGGTGGATGGAGTTTTCTTCTTCCATGCCACAGAAACTACACCCTTCCTCCAATATTTTAAGCTTTTTCATGTGTCCCATTCAGACGACAATTTAAGGTAGGATCCTTGTTGAAACTCTTAGTACAGTTTTACTTTAACTTTTGCATTCATTTGATCTCAATGGGTTGTAGTCAATCTCTGATTATCTAAGCCCTACTAAATCTTTCAAATGGTCAGATCTCTTTTTTCAGCTTTTACCTATTTCTTCTAATAATTCATTGGAGCTGATATCGCAAAAGGGTTCAAGGGCCCCCAAAAGGGTGATTCAGTCCCCCTTTTTACTAGTTCATCTGCTATTTCATTTCCTTTTATTCCAGTGTATCCGGGAATCCACAGTAAGGTGACTATATTGATCTCGCCTAGTTCATTGAGTTTGCCCAGGCATTCTCACATTTTGAAACTAATTACACAAGAGCTCAGTGCCCTAATGGCTGCTTGACAACTGTTATGCTTCACATAGATTCTATAAAAAAAAATTTGTCGCATTAGCTCAGTCTGAATCCAGTTATCCTATAATTATCTTTTATAATGAAACGTTGACATTTTGAGTAAGGATAGATTATTTTAATTATGTGAGCGTGAATTAATAAATTTGTCCACGACCACCTAATAATAAGTCAATATTTTACCTCCTAACTAAAGGTATATGGTACCCATATATGAACTGTCGTGAATTATGGTTCATAATACACTGTAGTGTATTATGGTTCATAATACACTGTAGTGTATTATGGTTCATAATTCACGACTAGAGATGGGGGTACAATATGAAATCAACTATTAAATCTGTGTATTTTGTTCAGGAAATTTGTTTCTGACATAATATCGTATCTATAAAATATTGTAATTTTTAGTATTGATACTTTTCATAACGATATTTTCTAATATTAAGTATTTTAAAACAATATATTTATAACGGTACGTTGTATTGATACTTTCTACAGTATCGCCCATCTCTATATATGTCAAATTATTTGAAGTAGATGCCACAACATTTTGAGGTTAGTAATATGCCAAATCGCTACTGACTTTTATTTATTAATAAATAAATTAAGTGTCGTGGACAAAGCATAGTATTCTACTCGCAATTTATGGCCATAATTCACTTGGATGACGTCACCCATCGTGAATTATGGCTATCATAAATTGCTCGTTTAATAATATACTATTAAATTCAACATATTTATATTTAAGAACGCTCTTTAATTAATATACTCTTAATATTTTAGGTGGTTTGGGTGGTGAAAAAACCCGATGGACAGCAGCAGCAGATGCTTTACAGATACAGTACGACGGACTCGCTGGTGATATTTTATTGTCTTGTGGAATAATTGCCTACCTATCGCCGTTTAATAATGCCTTTAGAGTACGTTTGGTTCAAGATTGGCATCACCATATAAAAATGTTTAACATACCGACGGCACAAGTTTTTGAAATGAGTATAGTCTTAGGTTCAGATGTCACTATACAAAATTGGAATATAAATGGACTTCCCCGAGATACATTTTCCAATGAAAACGGTTTGTTTTGAGAACTTAGATTTTCTTTCCTTTTTTGGTTGTATTTTATTATTTCCCCGATTACTATGTAACAATTCTGATATGGATAGCATACTCCCTATAGAGGGAGCCACAGGTAGTTTTATCAAGTTCATAACCTGCTATTGTTGTGTCATTAAGTCAAGGCCGCTCCTAGAGATTTCTAGGTACTGGGAAAAACTGAAATCTTGTACTAACTACTACTACTACTACTAACCTAACCCCGGACAAAAATGATTTGGCGCTACCTATCAAGATTTTTTATTTCAATAATGTTAGGTGGGCCATAAATGAAAAAAAAAATGTATTGAAAAATGTAACAATTTATTTCCTGCAGTCTAACATTAATAAATATACCTCTGTGAAGGTTAAACCACAGTATAAGAACGAACCAGTAGTATAACTCTTGTAAATTTCATTCATAGATTGCCAGGGCTTTTGATGACCTTGAGCGAATCACTTTACGATTCATTTTACCATAGGCGTAGGTGGCATAAGTTTTAAAATGACTTGAACGTGTTAAATGTTTTTTCTTAAATATTGTAGAACAGTACACTGATGAGTGAATTAAACAATAGTCTCATACCAAATATTTATTGGTTTTTCCATATTACAATTTTCAATTTGTTATAATTTTGAAATTTTTATTGACAAATTTTAATGTGAAGAAAAGTTTCATTAAATATTTTATTGGAAAATCAACACAAGGATGTACAAACTCTGTTGTTTGACTAATATTTATGAGTGATTCAACAATATTATCTTCCGTAGCAACTTTCTTAAAAGTCATTTGGAATAATGTTTCTAATAATGAGATGTACAAAATTTTCATGCGGCATATTCAAGTTTCCAAAAGTAAGTATCCTTATTCGTATTTTCATAAGCTCTAAGGTAACAGTTTAAAGACGAATCGTCTAAATTCTGATACGCTTGTGAATACGTCTCACATACGCTGCAAGTATGAATTTCCGAACATGTTTCAATTAAATAACCACAAAAGTAGCGAACAAAATTCTTTTCCAATAAATCATTTGTCTGGAAATCTTTGGGCATTGCAGTATTTGATGAAAGGAATATTGTTGGAATAGCCTTTTTTTAAAGAAGTTTTCTTTTATGAGGTTGCATAATCATGTCTGCTTAAAAATGAGCACCACATAAACGATGACTACTATTGTATAAAGTTTATAGTTTTGACATTAAGTAAGGCCTATCGCATGCTTCGAGCCAAACTTTAGATTTGAAACTAAAAAAACAAATTAAATCAATGCATGAAACTAAGGCTCATAAATGTAATATGAAGATCCAATAATAAAGTATTATACCAACAGTTTCTCACCTTTCTGAATCCTCTGGAAAAAGGTATAATTTTCTATCACAATTATAATATTTATTGTTACATACACGAACTACACACACAATACCCGTTTTCTTCTTTTTAATGGTATCCATTGCAAAAATGCTTATAAACTATAAAAATAATACTGAAAACCCGTAAAAATATAAGCTGTAATGAATAATTCGATTCGCAAAATCACCACTGGCACTTTAGTTAGATCGCGGCACAGCACTGGCCGCCGGATGAGATACTCATCCGAACGACGTTGTAGGTCATAGAGAGCTCGGTAGTGTAACGTCACGAGATAACATACTGGTTCGTTCCTATCTTAGAACATAAAGTAGTAAGGAAGGACCCTTACGCCAAGGACAGTTAACCGGGATGGTAATCCAAAATGGCCGCCGCAGAATAGAATATATCATTGGCGCCGTACCCAATTTTAATTAGGATAAAACTATTTCTATAAATGGAGTTAATATTTTCAATAACTTGATTGAAAATTTTTACGAGTAAATAGTTTATCAAAACATTATTTTAATGGCATTATAGACATTAAAGTTGGTAAAATGGAAGTAAAAAACAATCATAGGTACATTTAAATTTTTATTTACACATATATTTAATTTTTTATTCACAATAACATCAAAATGATACGCCCATGTCATGTCATATCATGTCAAGTGAAAATTTAGGTTAGGAACAACTATGTGTATTTTTTGAAATTTTTAACATAAAGACCAATATTCACATCTGTAGATTATAATTATTATAATAATATGTACTCAACGATGAAAAGTAATTTTCAAAGCGTCGTTGTTAGCAGTCTTTGAACGTCCACAAGCACTACAATTAACCATTGTCTTAAAAACTATATTTATATCACTGTGGCCCGGTTTATCAATAGCAATTTATCCGCTGGTTAATGCTTAACTACCAGTTATTTTGGAAAGGTCGGTTTACCAACAACGGGATAACTTTATCCGGCAGATAAAATGTCAAATATTTATCTGTCAGTTTCAACTGGCGGATAGAACGATATCTGGAAGTTAAGGTCTCACTTTATTTGGTAGAGTTGTTTTGTATTGATTTCGTTGTAGTGCTGTATCAAATTTACTTGGGTTTTGAGCAAAAAAAATGGAAAGTACTAGTACTACTAATAAGATAGGATGCAATTTCACAGCTAAGGAGAGAAATTTGCTTCCAAAAATTGCAAATAAACATAAAAATGTTAAAGGATATAAAAAACGGATGAGGCAACCTGGAAATCAGCTCTAATATTGACAGAACAGTCTCTTTGGCCATCCTAAATCTTGCATGAAAATCCTGGTCATCCCACTTTTCGAAGTTGTCCACTGTTTCCCTAACTGTATAAGGCCTTCTCTCGTACTCAAGAACTTGCACAATATCCTTGTCCTCGTCGCTATTCAGAATCTAATCATTCGGAAAATTGATATTTATCAACAACCAAAAACTCATCAAGAAAGAAAAATAAAAACACATAAACCTTTGGATGAACATTCACCAATAACCTAAGAAAAATATCGATTGATGCGACATGACCTTGTTCTTGTAACAACCAATGAGATTTCTTACATTCATTTTTCAGCATTGCCAACTTTCATTATCTGTCAGTTAACAAACTAGAGAATAAAAACGAGTTGATAAACCGCTCCCAAACAAACTGGAACTTTATCTGCTAGTTACTTTTATCTGACGGATACTTAACTGATGGATAATATTGGATATTGATAAACCGGGCCTGAGAGTATTATATAACGTAACTGAAAAACCAACTTAACCTTGGAAAATCCTATTATAAACTAAAACATCTGAGTTAGTAATAATCGGCAAAATATAACATAAAAACCAACTTTTAAACAGCGACCAAACAAACAATGAGTCATAAAATGGTTATCCAAAATGGCCGACTTTGTCTCTTTCATTTATTATGGGAGATATAGCACACGCTCCTTCCTTACTACTTTATGTTCTAAGGTTCCTATACTGTGGTTAAGCCTTAGCTATGAAAGGAGAACAAAGGCTCCAGGCAGTCGTTTGGGCTGCCCTGCGCTGCAGCCGCGATTAAGCACGGGTCACATTAGGCTGGCAGTAGCACCAGCAAACAGCGGCTGGCAACCCGGTCGCACTCGGCTACTCGCGTGGTTCTAGTTCCAGTCAGCATGTCGTCTGTGGGTCCACGTAAAAAAGTGATTTTGCGGATATTGAGAATGTGAGGGAGCTTTGTTTGGAAATGCTGAACCGCAAGAAGAAACGATGGTGGTGTAGGCCTTGGATACAAAGGAGGAAAGAATTAGGAGCATCCTCCGGACTTTTAGATGAGTTGAAAAAAAGGACCCAGAAACTTACAGAAATGTTTCACGAATGTCAGTTCCTACATTAGGAGTTAGTTGAACCGCTAATTAAAAAACAAGATACTAGATTTAGACAGTTGATTTCGTGTAAAATCAAGTTGGAAATAACCTTAAGATACCTCGCAAATTGAGATAGTTTTAGATCTCTGGCTTTGTTGCTTAGAGTGCCGCATAATATGATCTCGGTGTTTCTATACAAAATTAACAAATAAAAACAACAGTATACATGTAAACAACAGACCACGTATTTGTCTACTCGACGCTGGCGTGCGACTCAGGTGGTTAGACTGCGCTGCTAGCTGGCGCCAGCGAGGGCGAGTGAATCACGTGACCTTTTAGTAGCCGCTGCCTGCTACCAGAAGTTGAACATGTCCAGCTTCGTCAGCCGATGACTAATACTCGCCGGCTGGTCGTGTCAGCTGCGAATTTCGTGGTCACACCAAGCTTATAGTAGCGGCTTCCTTAATTCGCGGCTGGCAACCAGCCTAATGTGACCCGCGCTTTAGGCTTTGCCAAAAAAACATTCAATACTTGAGAGAAAAGTCTTAAAAACTGGCATAATTTGAAAAATATTCGTTTATTCCAAAATCTGTACATCCTTCAAATAGCACTATATACACATATAGAAGGCTTGACCTACATTGTCTCACAGGTGACTGTTGTCTAAATCATCATGTAGTGGGACTTGTGTGTAGAGTAGTGGCACCATTGGAAATGGCCTTCCTTTATACCGAAATAACATTGCTTCTTATTTGTTAAGGTATAATAATGGATAATTCAAGAAGATGGTCCCTATTTATTGATCCACAAGTACAAGCTGCCAATTGGATTAAAAAAATGGAGAAAAAGAACAATCTTGTGGTGGTGAAATTTTCTTTTCCAGACTATATGAAACGTGTTGAAACATGCATCCAAAGCGGTTATCCCGTTTTAATTGAGGGCGTCGAAGAGACTATTGAGGCACCATTGGACCCAGTACTATACAAACAAACATTCAAACAAGCTGGTATGCTGGTTATAGCTCTTGGAGAAAATGTTGTAGAATACAATACTAATTTTAAACTGTATCTCACATCGAAACTGAGAAACCCACATTATTTGCCTGAAGTTTTCAATAAAGTCACTATTATCAATTTCGCTCTAACTCTAGAAGGACTGCAAGATCAGCTATTAGGTAATTATGATTTGTAATATAGTAAGTCATTTTTTATTGTTTTTTTATTCAAACCAATATTGCTAGAGTTCATATAATAACCTTTTTGGTGAGCGTTGGAAGAAATGGGAAAAAGGCAGATGTATAATTAATCCAAATCAAAATATCACAATAATGAAGCGTTTAAATGTATAACAAACGTTAAACCTGATCTTTGACTTGAAAAATTTGATAAGTTGGTGTTTAAATTACGCGCAAGTGCGACCTATCATTCGGGAGAAATTACAACATTCAAAATAGGATGCAGACGTACATTTCGTAGCGGCAATGTGTCTTACGTCTTTTTCTAATGTCCCACTGACAGCTCTCGTCAGGTCTGTACTTTGTTCTTCACGGTAAATTATTATTTATGAAAAGTGAATATTAATCTTATTATTATATTTATTTGAATAATACAAAAATATGTCTAGATATAGTTTGGCAATTTTATCTGAAACTACGGGGCATCATAAACGTACAAATGGCGTACGGTACCTATTTTACCGAGTAAAACTGAAAATACAAAGGTCACTGACAATACCAACGCCACTGGATAAATCAATATCAGTCAATTGACGAAGTGAGAGGGAAGAACACACGCACGCGCTTGCCAATTAGAAGTCAGCTGGTCATGCCTTTCGATAAAAATCCCCAATTATGTGATTTGGAGGGTGTGGTGATTATGGTTTTCGTACAACGCTGCCAGAGCTGGAAGAAGCCCTTAACAAATTTGGAAAAGTGCTCATCTTTTGATATTCATGAATTGAAAAAATAATGTTAATAGAATAAATCCAAGGAAACAAGCACATTATAAGATTAACGTTTAATCATATTTTTAATATTGGTAATAATAAAAAGACCCATTTATAATTATTATCACTACATAGTTAAAACTTCAGTTTTTTCATAGTTAAACGTGGCAATGTCGAGTATTTTCGACTGCATTCCTTTCACGGTTTCAGATAAACTTGCCAAAGTATATGTCATTTATGTAGATCAAAAACAATATCGGTCCTGAAATACGGCCTTGTGGAACACCACGTTGTATTGATTTTGGTTACTTGTTTTCTCTCTTTGAGAGATAGTCATTGATTCAATTCAATACTTTTCCATTTAAACCATTTCTTTTTAATTTTTCAAGTAATATTTCACGATGTATAGTTGTCAAATTAATTATTCACGAAATACGCTTGATTTTGCCAGTGAATATGACTGGAGTGAATAATAGTGTTCATGATAAACAAGAATTGGCAATTACGTCCACTTTGGATTTACTCTCTCATAAATCACGGGGTTTTTCACGAAAAACAATACAACATGTTTAAAAAACTGGAGACAGACAAGAACAAAATGTCGAAAATCTGTCAGAAAAAGTTCTTCTGGACAAGTGGTCAGTACGCTATAATCGTATGGAAAAGTGCTCATCTTTTGATATTCATAAATTGATAAAATAATGTTAATAGAAAAAATCCAAGGAAACAAGCACATTAAAGAATTAACGTTTAATAATATTGTTAATAATAAAAAGTCATTTTTCTACTTATCATAACTACATACTTAGCACTTTAGCTTTTTCATAGTTAAACGTGGCAATATCGAATGTTTTCGACTGCACACGGTTTCAGATAAACTTGCCAAAGTATACATGGAGAAATATCAGCATTTTGAAACTATTTTCAGTTAGAAAGAGAAGCTGGTATTAATTTCATAGCCTTTTCGAATTTGACAGAATACGATCCTGATGATTTTATTTAATTTAAGGTTAGATATATGTCAAAATAGCAAATAAAATAAACGACATGCGGAAAATACGTCAAAAACAATGACGCATATCAAGAAGGCTATTGAATGTACTATATCCATAAATTTTTTTTGGGGAGTATAATAACAAAACAACACTATTACCTAAATAATAAAATATTTTAGGTATCGTTGTAGCCGTTGAGAAACCAGATTTGCAGCAGCTTAAGGAAGAATTGACAGTTCAAAAAGCCGACAACAAAAGAGCTTTAAAAGAAACCGAAGATAATATTTTAAAAACCTTATCCGAAACAAAAGGTGACATTTTAGAAGACGAAAAAGCAATTCAAATTTTAGACGAATCGAAAATATTATCAACTGAAATTATGGAGAAGCAAGAAAGATCGGTCGTAATCGAAAAATCCATAGAAGAATTCAGAGACAAATACAAAATTGTTTCTGAACATTCCGCCGTGCTCTATTATTGCATATCTGATTTAGCTAATGTCGATCCAATGTATCAATATTCTCTCGATTGGTTCATCAATCTTTATATAGGATCTATTCAAAGAGCTGAGAAATTTAAAATAATCGAAAAAAGATGTCAGTGTCTCATCAATGCGTTTACCTTTGATTTGTACAGTAACATTACAAGATCTCTTTTTGAAAAGGATAAGCTGTTATTCTCATTTTTATTGTGTTCCAAGATTATGATAGCTCAGAGTCGATTGGACGAAAGGGAGTTTTTGTTTGTTTTAACAGGTGAATAATGAGTTATTTCACTCCATTTTTGTATCCTAACAATCTTAAGAAATTTAATGCTTCAATAACATAATAGCATATTATGCAATGAGCACAAAATAATGCCCATTCTGCTACGAATTGCATTCTATACTTTTTCTATGACAACATATCGTTCACGTTTAATACATGCATACATTGCAAAAACTTTGAAAGAAATAAAGTGATAATATTTCATATAAAATAGTATATTATTCAACGAGCGTGTAATGATGGCTATTACTCATGAGAATGAAGTTTGCGACGTGAGCCGCAGGCGAACGGCGTAATCATTCGAGTGAGTAATAGCCATTACAGGAAAGTAGAATACTAAACTTTTTCTATGACTGAGTGTTCACCATTCAATTCAAACGAACGAGATATTTAGAGAATATTTTATTGAAGAAACTCAATGGTTTATGTCAAACAATTCTATTTTGAAAGCTATAATGTAAACTCATTTATTGTTTACAATATTGAGGGTGAAATTTGCGCAATTGGATATATTTACTCAGGGAGTAGAGGAACATTCCAGATTTAAGTTATTATTTTTTGAAGTAGTGGAGGTATTATTTTCGATGTTTTCAGACCTCGGATTTGAAGATGAACATCCAATTGAGTCCACAATTTTTTGTGCCGTATCCATCTTGTTTTTCAGGGAATCGTGAATATATCCTTCTGCAACCGATGACGATTTCCATCCTCCGTGCCGTTTTAATGATGTTAAATCACCTCCTGCGTCTACTAAAATGGTGACAGATGATCTTCGAAGTGTATGTCCTATATATAATTCTGATTTCGGAAGTTTCAGAAGTGCTATCTGCTTTCCCATTGCGCCGAATTTATTCATTCCAATTTTTTGACTAGTACATTTACCATTCTGGAGGTTGAGGAAGAATTAATTGGTTGAAACATTATATACTTTTTACAAAGCAAATAGAAATGGTCGGTGACGGTGAATTTTCTGGTGATAATCGTCTTTGTATTCGGGATTGTTACTAGAGCAGCCGATCCAAGGTCTTGAAAGTCTTCAATTTTCATCGAATGTAGTTCGCTCGCACGACAAGCACCTATTAATCCCATTACTACTGCCACCTAGAAAAAAGCAACGAAACGAAATAAAATTATGTTTTTGAACATTCCTTTTTAAAAATAGGTGGACAAATCTTTGATAGAAGTTTATAAATTATAAATAACACATAATTGCCTTACGTTTGTTGCGAGATGAATGTCATTAGGAGCGAGCTATAGTGATGAACTGGTTGATTTCATCAGCAGTGATGGCATATATCCATCGGATTTTCTTTTCAGAAATGCTCGTAATTTCGGATATTTTTCAATATTCACATCATTTTTTATTGAAATTGTGCTTCTAAGTATGGAATACTGTGACCACAAGGAGGAAGCTTTATATTTAACTGCTATAATTCGCCAAAATAGGATGGCAGTACATTCTCCGAAAACGAATTTACATGTTTCGCTTTTCTGGTAAACCATTTCATACCTTTTTTTAGATTTTTCGGGCAAAAGGCTAACTGTACTTAATCTGGCAGCTTGTAGAACTTCTGGTGGAGTGCAATTGAATTCGTTTTCACTTGCTGAATCCATCATTCTAACAAAAAGTCAGCTCTAAATCACCTCCGGTAGGTATTGGTACTATAAAAGTCAAATTATGACATTTCATGGCAAGTCTGATTCAAACATTGCACTGCGACGCTGATTGACCATAGTCGTGTGTAATGGCATTCTTTGACGGTGATTGGCCATAGTCGTGTGTATTGGATCCATTACACACGGGGCGTGGCTTGTTTTGAGTAATGCATCCAGTTACTCAACAACAAAAATGTTACATAAAAAGGGTCCATTTTTCAGCAGTCATACAAAACAACTATGAAATTACTCGTTACCTACTAAAACTTTGACAGAAACGATCTGCTGACATTTCATCAATTTGTCGCTGGTCGTCTTAATGAGACAAGCCGTAGTCTTTGTGATTTTAGAGTGAACCTAAACCTAACATGAAATATTCCATTTCACATTTTCTGCTTAGCAACTTGCCTAGCAGCCTATGCAAAAATGATATTCTGTACAAAATGTGCTTCTTTATGATTGAAGTTAGGGTTATAAAATGAACATTTATCGAGGTTGTGGAAAAAGTTCCTTTTCTAACTATTATTACTGCATACTTAGCACTTTAGCTTTTTCATAGTTAAACGTGGCCAATATCGAATGTTTTCGACTGCATTCCTTTCATGGCTTCAGATAAACTTGCCAAAGTATATTTTTATGTAATGCCAAAAGACATCACAGACATTCATTGCATTTTTGGCAGGAGCTTTCAAGCGGTTAGTCCTAGTACCGGCAATTATATCTGTTAACAGAACCGATCAAACAAAATGTAGCTTTAGCACTGAATACCAAAAAATCTAAGACATTGTTTCGCATCCTAATTTTCTCTGTAGTTTCACAAAATTCTAGTCGTATATCAAAATCATCCTCAGTCAATTTTTGTAGTTTCCCTGAAATAAATGAAAATTTTTAGGTGGTGTTGGCGGTGATTCAGACAAGCCAAATCCATGTTCAACTTGGTTACCGGACAAATCTTGGAATGAGATTTGTAAAGTAGACAATCTGCCTAGTTTTGACGGGTTAGTGTGTACCTTTTATTTTTATTTATTTTTTATTCTGTTATTTAACGTTGGTCTATTTCTACGACTGAGGCTAATCACCGACGCCGTGAGCATTTTACCCCTAACCGGAAATTTTGGTGAGCCCACTAGTGTTCCAACCAGTGGTAGCGTTCTTTAACGAGCCCAACATCCATGGACTCGGGACCTCGGTTTTACGTCTCCCCCTAAAGACGGCATATCTACATTTTACCTATACGTGCTCTTTGGTATAATGCCTCATGCGAGCTCTGATATGATAGTTCGCTGCATGCTGTATGGGCCCTGGCATGGTCACCCATCCAAGTACTAACCATGTTCGACACTGCTTGACTGTAATTATCGCGTTCCACTACAGTGCTGGGTCATCGCACTAGTATGTAGGGGAGAGGGGGGCAAGACGGGGACACGAGGCAAGATGGGGTTTTTCAATAGAAGTGGTATCCGAGTCGTCATCTATTTAATTTTATGTAGACTAGGTCGAATCTATTGCGTTTAGTAACGGACACTGCAAATGTCAGTCGGTAGTCAAGTGTATTGGGTTGCAGGAACGTTTTGTGTTTATAGCTGTTTACAAAGATTTTCGTTAAATATTTTAGAGGTGAGTAACACTAAATCGTTTTATTTTCTGGTACTTTTTGTAGATCCTAGCATATAGTGTATGGTCTTAGGATTATTTTTGTATAAAGTAAATCAATGATAAATAGTTTCTTAGTTTAATTTTGACTTTTTTAACCTCAAAAATCAAACGGGGCAAGATGAAGATAATAATAGGGGGCAAGATAAGACGCGCCCCATCTTGCCCTAGATTGCTTTCAATTAACATTTGTACCATACTTAGTCATTGTTTCAGATTTTTCAACTTAATTTGCTATAATTTCATTAGTTTAATAAGTTTCTGTTATTTATTTTAGATAATGGATGGTTCGCACGTACGTGCGGAAAACAAAGCGTGAAGAATGGTCAGAGGAGAATATGCGGCAAGCTATGGATGCAATTTTGCAAAACAGAATGGGATATAAGAACGCCGCTTCACAATATGAATTCCCACAGTCGGCATTGGAGCGAAAAGTTAAGCGCTCCAGAGAAGCAAAAGCAGCCCATGTTGAAAGCCCTCCACCCATAAAATGTAGTTTGGGACCAAAAACCACAGTTTTCACTTTTGAAGAAGAAATAACTCTGGTTTCCTATTTAAAGACAATGGAAGCCCGTTTGTTTGGTCTTACCACACTAGACTTAAGAAAATTAGCTTTCCAACTAGCTCAGAAAAATAATAAGGCTAATATGTTTTCAGTTGAAAAAGAAATGGTGGGCCTAGACTGGATGAAAGGGTTTTTGAAAAGGCATCCAGATTTATCGCTTCGAAAACCAGAGCCAACATCTGCTGCTAGGGCTATGGGGTTCAACAGATTGGCTGTAACACAGTTTTATAAAGTGTTAGGAAGCGTTTATCACGACAGGTTTCATCTACATCTTCATCGAAGTCTGACGCTGAAGAATATGCTAAATGCCTTTATTGTGATTATCTGTATTCAGAGTCGACAGAAGGTTGGGTCATGTGCATTGTCTGTAAAAAGTAGGCACACTGTTCATGTGCTGGAGAGGACGATGATGAGTACTGTGTGTAATAATCTGAATTAGTTTTTTGATTTGTATGGAATTTACCAATAATGTAGTTTCTTTTTAAAATACATTTCTCACATTTTTTATGCAAATTTTTATATTTTTTCAGTAAAACAATCCATATAAAATCCGTACCATCTTGCCCCGCCATATATCCCATCATGCCTCGCATAAGGGGCAAGATGGTGCAAATGACACATTTTGCATTTGTTTTTTTTTTCTACCGACTTGCTTAAAAGTTCTGTCAAATCAATTTTTATTATGTTACTACAGATGATGATGAAGGGGTACGAATTTTTTCAGGACGTTAAACGAAAAGTTTACCTGTTTTAGGAATTTATTACCTCATGGTCCCCATCTTGCCCCCCTCTCCCCTACCTATGTTGTTCATTTTCTTAGAGGACTTAATTATCATTGAAATGATCAATTAATATAATTTAGATTTTCCAATCAATATCTCCCAATTTTTTTTCAATGTAGATGTACAAATTTCTATTTCAGGTTTTCCTCATCAATCGTTGATGATCAATTCGTATGGAAAGAAATGTATGATAATTTTACCGACGATTTCGATGTACCAGAAGATTGGATAGATAAACTCAACGGTTTTAGAAGATTGATAGTAATAAGGATATTACGAGCTGATAGATTGATAAATTCTATCACCAACTTTGTAAAAAATGAAATGGATGATCGATTTATCAAACCACCGCCTTTTAACATAGCAGTGTCCTATAGTGATTCGTACAATCTTTGTCCTTTAATATTCATTTTATCACCTGGAGTTGACCCGATGAACGCCCTAGTGAAGTTTGCAGGAGATAAGAAAATGGCGGATAAGTTTAAATCAATATCCCTTGGTCAAGGTAATCAATTTAAAAAAAAACTGGCAAAAACTGTTCCCTACTACGAACCAAATAGTGTGAAGACTATTTATTTATTGACCAAGCGGAATAAGGTGCGAGGTTTATACAAATATGTCTTCAACACCATGGTGTATATACAATGTTTTCCACTATCAGCCAAATTTAAGACAAAAATTGAAAATAATTCACAAACGCACCACAAGAAGCGTTTACCCCGTCGTCTGACTGACAAGTACACTGTCAGTTTTTGATATAATAGGTGCTTTCGATTATTCACTTTTGGCTGCTAGTAACAGCTGGTAGTGACTGAATTCCGTTCGTTTATCACCGGGCGTGACGCCTAGTCTTACCTTCCCCTTGCCCCTCAAGCACATACCGAAATGTATGAGCTTCAAGCCACGGACATTAAATATTTGACGTTTGTCCGGTTTGACGTTTATTTAAAGGTCAAGATTGTGCCGATTACGATTTAAACCTTACTAAAAATATCTAAAAATTATATTATCAACAACATTATAATTGAAAACTGTCCTAACAACACAGGAAATTCATTGGCATTGGCACATGACAAGTGGTTTTGAGGATCCTGAAAAATCGTGTTCGTTTTGCTAAAAAGTCGTGACGACTGAGGCGTCACGCACAAGTGCTTGAAGCCCAAATAAACGAAAGCAACAAATATAAATATACTCGTTTAGTCATTTGTAACTATTTTATTTACAACCATCATATCCTGGTCAAAATTAATAAATCTTTGTTTCGTCCTGAACACACCTAAAATAATACATTCGACAACTAGGTACTGTCACCAATATAAATAGATGTCAGATAAAGTCGGGTGGATATTAAATTCGCTAATAATAAATCAAGAAAAGTGTCCTCCGATGAAGAATTGATGGATTGTACCCCTCCAGAAATAGGTATTATAATATTTATCAATGTATATTTTTAAATATAAAAAATATTCATCTAAAATGGATTAACGATCTCATTATTTTAGAGGGTGGGGGGTGAGAGCGGGAAGTGATCGATGAGGGCGGGAGGTCAGGTCGGAAGGTAGATGTGGGTAATATGACACTTTCTAACCTTCAATGACGTTAGTAATGACAGTATTACATATATGGTTGTGAATAAAATTATGTTGCACAAGTTTTTGTTGAACTACTATCCCTGAATTCTCTAAATTAGCGAATTTGTCCAATATGGACCTAGGTTAATAATAAAAAAAATTATTAACCAATAATAGAGAAATTCAACTTCTCAGTTGCCTAGAAGAAGCAATAATTGTCCACTTCACAGAAAGTAGTAGAAAACCCATATTTTTGTGTGCCCTAGGACGCCATATTAAATTTTCTTTGACAGGTCGGTTCGATAGGGCTTAAATGCCATATTAACTGATGATTCTTAGCTTGTTCAATCTCTTTTTAGGGCAAGGACCAGTTGCACAAGCCATGATACAAGAGGGTGTTGAAATTGGTACCTGGGTTTGCCTTCAAAATTGTCACTTGGCAACTTCTTGGATGCCTACCTTAGAAAAGATATTTGATAATTTAGATTTTGATACTCATCCAGAATTTAGACTTTGGCTAACTAGCTACCCATCTAATAAGTTTCCTGTTGCACTATTACAAAAAGGAGTTAAAATGACAAACGAGCCTCCGACTGGTCTTCAAAATAATCTATTAAAATCATATATTAGTGATCCTGTGAAGAATCCAGAATTTTTCAGAGGTTGTGCGGATCATGATGAAATGTTTATTAGGCTTTTGTATGGCTTGGCTTTCTTTCATGCCTGTATTCAAGAAAGGCGAACATTCGGTCCGCTAGGCTGGAATATTGCGTATGGTAAGAAAAACATCATATCGTCCTATATTTTGCGTCACTTGTTTTGTGAGCAGATCCATGGTGTAATAGAGAAGAAGGTGTATTACCGCGCACGACCAATAAAAAAACTTCCAGAACGCTGCCATATTGATCAGCCAATCAAAAAATAACGCGCGAAATCAAACGCTTGACAAATAACTGAATTTGAAACGAAAACAAGAGACAAAATCTTTATTTAACAATAAAGACACTCACTTAATGTTCCAATGTTCAGAGTCCACAATTTACACACAAGTAGGCATAAAATACTTCAACCTAGAATTGTAACTCCTATGTTGTCAGCAGTGACTACTGTTTTAACTGCCATCTGAAGTTTGGCCGCAGGAACTATAAAATTCAGCGGGAATTTTAAATATCAAGTTGATGGAGAATTTTATCTTTTTAAAAAATAAATCGTCTGTTTGCCTAAAGAACACAAAATTCAGCTGCTTATAAAAATATATAAATTATAACTGATAATATTTCGCCAAATCTTGCATCAGAGCTGAACATAAGAGAATATCTGGCAAACTTTTGTTGATGCAAGATTTGGTGAAATAGGTACTATCAGTTATAATTTATATGTTTTCATAAAAGCTGCACTTTTTATTCTTTTGGTAGAAAGTCAATTTATTTCTAAAAAACTCGTGCAGTAGAGTAAGAGTTAAAGCAACATAATGCAACATTTTTGCAGAAGGTAAAGTTTGCAATGTATAATTTGTGTGTCTAGGAAAAAGTATAAGGTAAACGACGAATACTTTAAAGAAAAAGACTTTGGGGAATTAAATATTTATTTAGTGATAATAACAACATTTTCAACACACATACCTATACATAACACACACCTAAGTAGATTATTTTCCAATATTCTGCTATTTTCATTCCTAAAATATAAGTATTTTGTGTTATTTTTCCATCCATGTGGTCTGGCATCTAGTTCTAAGCAATTCAACAAGGAGGGTCACGTATGAAGTACCTACACTCATTTCTATAGTGTCTTCAGGGTTTTTAGAACAAAATTTGATATAGCTGCTTTCATTATTGGATCAACAAATGTTGAATCCTTGTTAGTATTCATGAATTTTGGAAATTCCATATCATCTCCTCTTAAAATAGTATTAGGTTACTTTTTTACACCATAAAAGAAGAATCCTAATTATTAATTAACCTTTAGACTTGCACCTAATATTAAATTTAGGTAATTACCTGGAATGAATAAAGTGAGAACAGCTTTTCTTTTCAGCCTCTTTTTCCTGGTACTTCACATTGTTAATATTTCTCAGCCAGGAGTCAAATACTTCAGGTTCACGTTTCGAAAACCGATGTTAAGCACTCGTTTTGTCTCAGCAAACCAGAACACAACAAAGTTTTTTACTTGGTTTGTTTATTTTTCCTTCCATTTTGACATCTTGACATTACGATTGTTGATGAACAGTGCCCTCTGCAGTTTGGCCGCATCGTAACTTAAAACATTCTCTCCAATCCCAGTTACAATTCTAGGTTGAAGTATTTTATGCAAGTAGGTAAGATTTGGTTGTGCAGGTTATAGTTATGACAGTCATTCAAAACATTAGACATATGATTGGCAATATGGCGGCTTTTTAGAAGGTGCGCAGAACATGACGAAAATTCGTCATCCGTGGGAGCACATCTTCTCTATTACACCATGAGCGGATCCATAACAAATGCTTATTTTCTTTAAAGGATTCAATGACTCCGATTTCGATATATCAGTTCAGCAGTTACAGATGTTCATAAATGAAAGTGAAGATCCTTATGAAGCGTTATCGTATTTAATAGGAGAGTGCAACTATGGAGGAAGAGTAACTGACGATTGGGATAGACGACTGATAGTAACGATTCTCAGAGACTATCTTAACCCCCAAGTGGTATCGGAAAAAAATTATTCGTTCAGTGACGCTGGTACATGCTACGGCCTTCCAGAAAAAAGCGATTATCAAGTTTATATAACTCATATCAATGGCTTACCCGTGATGCACCCCCCTGAGGTGTTTGGTTTACATACGAATGCAGGAATAACACGAGATCTTCAAAATTCCAATTTACTTCTCAACTCTGTGTTAAAAGCATATGGCGATATTGCGGCTGGAGGTTCCGGAGAAACTGATAAACATATAATGTCACTGTGTTCAGATATTTTATCGAAGCTACCCCATCTATTCGATATTGAACTCGCTCACATTAAGTTCCCTGTAGATTACTCGGAGTCAATGAACACTGTATTGGTACAAGAAATGGAACGTTTCAATAAGCTGTTAAAAGTGATTATTGGTACTTTGATTACTATGCAAAAGGCAATTCAAGGTATGTTATTATATAAGGCAATTTAGGCTCCTTATTCAATATACCGGGTGATCAGTTAAGGGTAGCGAGCGGCCATACCTCATAAGATATTGGTCGAATAGATTTAGAAAAAAAAATGTTGAATGTGTCGCGGGACACACGGTAGGAACTTTAGTTCCTTTTAAGCAAAAATTATGTAATACATTTGACGTTATAGATAAACAATTTGCAAAGCCTCGGTGGCCGAGTAGTAAGCAAACCAGACTCTTACGCGGTAGACCCGGGTTCGATTCCCCGTGAATATGTTTTTTTTATTGTTCATTTTATTTTTAAATATTTATTCTGCTTGATATTAATAACGACTACAGGTAGATGTAGGTAAATATTTAGCAGAATAATCAATATTATAGATAATGGTACGGTACCCTTCATGAGGGAGTCCGACTAGCAACATCTACTTATAACAGCATCGTATATTTAAAAAGGGAAACCGTAGCATTATACAAATTGGACATTCAAGAACTGTACGTTTACCACACAAAAATTAGTGGAAACATAAAATTGAATTGTTAAAATTTCAATTTGAAGTTATATTACAGTTTATAGAAATTTTTATTTTCTAGATTTTTTATCAAGTGGGTCGTAGAAAAAATATGCCGTTCGACTCGTGTGGATTGTCCATATCGCACTTGAACGATTGAGCACTCCACCTACGGCGTCGTGCTCAAACTTCGTCCTCGTGCGATATGGCCATCATATCCACACTAGTTGCACAAACTACTATTTCTATCAAAATATGCCCTTCTACATTTAAAAACAACCTGCCAAATGTCAAATCAATTTATCCATCCATTTTAAAGTTATCGAATTAAAACATTCAAGTTTTCAAAATTTCAACACCCTGTATTTCGAAAAGTAAATATGCTAGACAGCTAGACCCTTTAATCGCGCAAAAAAAATTATGGAAATAATAGTAAGAATTTATCAGAACAAATTCAGGTAGATCACCAGCACTGCGAATACCAGCTTTGCATAGAATTTTAATATAGCATCGGTGGTTCAGTGGTAGAATGCTCGCATTCCACGCGGGCGGCCAGGGTTCGAATCCCGGCCGGAGCATATGAATCACTGCTTCGTAAACGAGAGAGAGACTAAGGAGAGAGCACAAGCACGCAAGCAAGGCACATAACGAAGCAACGTAACATAACGTAGCGTAACGTAACGCGTAACGGTCAGATCTTTTGCGTCGCGACCCCTGGTCGCTCAAACATAACCTGACGTAAAGAACTAAAGTTCCAAAAATTCATGATGAAAGTCGCCAAGAGAAATTGCTGGAAATTATTTTCGAGTTTGTCGAACGTCCGCTAGAGGGCGTAAGAACCAACACTAAGTAGAAAAATGGGATTTTTATAGAATTTTGCCTAATGAATGTATCTCGATGATATCATTTTCATATTTACTGACTGTTCACCTACACTTTTTGACCGAAATGTTTTGTTCTATCTATCAAAATAAAGCGGTGAGGGAAGTTCAATTGTTTTTTCAAACAAACGTTTATATTGTTGTTCCCAACTTGAAAAATATGCAATGCAATGCAATGAGTGTACCGAAAGTTCCTCAAAACGTTGCGAATAAGCGATTATGGGGGTCAAACTTTACTAAACAAGAAGAATTATCATTGCTCTCAATAATTTCAAAATATAAACATATTATTGAAAGTAAATCAACAAGCGGTATACTTGGACGAAGAATTCTAAACACCATGTTTTTTTCTTCATCCGAGCTTGTGGTCATCATGGAGTCAATTGAAATGTCTGAATCTGTCGTGTCCATTACCCTTTTTCAAATATTCAGGTACTTATGTTATTCCAAAACACATGGATGTTAAAACAAAAATTTTTATAGGTTAAAGTAGTTCTAAAGTGATGTAGAACCTCACTTTATAGTAAAAGGGACTTTAACGACTAAAGTGGTTTTATGAAACTCACTGGTCTGATTTAAAGTCTTTAAGTCGTAAAGTATTTTTAAAGTACATTATGAAAATGGCTGTTAGTAGCAATCAATCATATTTTTACTTTATCTTTAAATATTTGGTGTTTGGTTAAGATCCCAGCTTCTTCCACACATTCTTCTATAACTTTTAGAGAGCAATACTGGCATTCTCTTTTGAAGGTGAGTGCCCCATAAAAGTCTTTGATCAAAATGTACTTCCAGGTTATTTGTGTCGTCTTTTTGTAAAGCTTTCTTTCCATTGCAACAATATTTGAGACTTTCTTTAATATTTCCGAAACAGCTTTATCAATATTGCCATTGATTGCAATAGATTATCTTATGCAGCTGAAGTATACCTACGGTCAGATTCATGAGGAAATCGTCTACTAAGGCTGCCCATTCTAGCTGGTGATAGCACCTCCTCCGTTCTTTCCACATGGTAGTATTTTAGGTGAGATTCTTAAGGAGATTACGCTCATGACGATGGTAAGAACTGGATAATAGATTTTTGAACCTCCAGTGAAACATTTTTTGGAAGAGTTTTTTTTGCCGTTTTTAGAATGTTGTGTTGGTGCATTTATGAATGGATCCGGGAAAATTTTTTTAAATTTGTGGTATTCTAATGAGTACAAAGATCCTTGAGGAAGGAATTCTATAAAACATATTAATGAGTGGTTGAAATTTGGTAGGATAATCGAAGGCTGTTTGTTGCTCTGGAGGTGCCGCTTTCCTAACATTAGGAACTAAATAATTTGGAATGTATATTGTATTTACTGCATGTCAATGCTAAGGAACACGAAAATTTAGGAAAATAATTTTTTATGATAGCTCGGACGTTCCTGGAGCTTTGGTATTTATTGGATCTGTGGTTTTGAGAAAACCTGTAGTGCTTAGCAATATAATTTTATACTGTTGGACAAATCTACGAGTCTATAAGAAGTTGACGGAACCGATTTAGCTTTGATTGGGACTTTAATTGTGGAAAAGATAGAATGAGTTTGGTTTTTTGGAATTTGACTACCTCTTGAGCTACGTTTTGATGTCGTTACCCGAGTTTTTGGTAACCTTACGCGATAAGGTTAGGTTAGGTTTGTGGTGAGTGGGTCTATAGGGCCCTCCACTGCGACTCACAAGAGTCTATTGTGGCTCACACCTATTCAGATTTCACCAAACAAGTTCAGCTTCTTAACAAAGCCGATTATTTTATTTGCTGAATGATATTTCAGGTCCGAGGGCGAGAGAGAGACCCTGCCAAACATCAGATACCTGATTCGAGCCGTGGCGGGGCAGACACAAATTATATGCTCTGCTGTTTCATCATCTTCCAAACAAAGACGGCAAGTCGGATCTTCCGACAGTCCAAGTTTTAGCATATTTTATGATCCAGACCAGCAATACTTTATTGAGTTCTCCTATTGAGGAGAGTCTTTTTTGGCAGTCTAAAACCAATTTCGACGTTACACGGCGAGAGCTAAGTGCTTTTAAAGCCGCTTGGCTGTCCGAGAAAATTTGTATTGTTCTATGTATAAGATTGGCTTGCTCCACTCTCTCCACACATGAAACAGTGGCGTAAATTTCCGCCTGAAATACGGTTGCATAGGATCCTAGAGAGGTTGAAATTTCTGTCCTAGGTATGCGCCCGTATACACCTGCACCAGAGCCTGAGGGTGTTTTTGAGCCGCCTGTGTACCAACAGATGTCTGCTTTTAATAGTTCATCCTTACGGAGGACCCATTCATCTCTATTTGGAATTAGGACGGTATAAGGCAGGTCGTAGTTTACTGTTGGAGGCATTATGTCAGAGGTTATTCCCAGAATACTGTGACTTTCACTGTCCGCTAGTATTCTGCTTCGTTCTGCATAAGCCTGATTTGTGCATTTAGAAATATGTACAATTCTGTATGCTGTCCATCTAGCCTCTTTTTCCAAAAATATATGGAGAGGAGGTAGGTCCAGAAGGATTTCCATGGCTGCTGACGGTGTGGAGCTGATAGCACCAGTGATTGCGCGATAAGGTACTCTTTGTGCTAGACTCTAAGCAGAAGAAGTGCAGGGTAGAGGTTTTTGAGCCCTCTTGCATTCAATCCATGCCTATGATGATTTGCTAATATCTTTTCACACTTCTGTGTCATTGAGGTGAACTACCTTCTATAAATAACAAATAAATATCGTTTGATAGTTGAATAAAAAGTGCAATATAAAACAGGCGGCAACCTTATCAATCGGGGAGCAACAGAAATGCCAACTCGAATCCAAATCACTCCTCTTAATCTAAAGACAAAGTATAGGAATGAAATTTAGTGAGGTGCTCGCTTCAGAAACCGCTTTTTTTAGGATAGCGCTTTTTTAAATAATTATATAAGCTGTTGAATAGAAGATATAATTTTATTTTCAGGACTTGTAGCAATGTCACCGGAAACAGAAGCGTTTGCATCTTCATTATTATTGGCAAGAATTCCCGCTAAATGGGTGGGCGTGTCGTATCCAAGTTTGAAAAATCTTCCTAACTATGTGAATGATTTTATTGCAAGAATAAAGTTTCTACATATATGGTTTATGTCAGGTAAATATTTGCTTGAAGGGTACGTTAAAAATAGTCTATGTATTGTGGTATCTTAGGGTTCGTTATCCGAAGATAAAACACTTGTCAATCTCACTCAATCACTGTCACTTCTTACATTTCTCTCGACCCAACCTTCAATTTTGCCAATTGATTTTTTTAAAAATGTCATTCATAAAATTTTGATTTTTACAATAAATGCGGTGATAATTTTATTGATTAAAATTTCATCTCAGTATATTCAATCAAATAGAACCCCTGTTAGTATTGAAAATAATAACTTTGTTGTATTGTAACGGAGCCAAAATGTCAAGCAAGAAATACAGAACAAAAAGATGAAGAGCCAGTTTATTTTGATGTGAGCTTGAATTATACTTTGATTCCAGCTGTTCCCTTCTGAAGGAGTAAAACGTATTGGTCTGGATGACTCTCTTGCAATATAAAGCATTGAGCTAATATCTTCCAGTGGCTTTGTTTCGATGAGATACTCAACTGTTTGACTGTCGATTTGGTGGACTTATTAAAGTTCACCAGAATCAGGCTTTTCTCAAATTAGATTGCAAGATAATTATGTTAAAACAGACCCCCTTTTCCACAAATCAAAACTAATTTCGGTATGTTTTTCAAGCACATATTGGTTTCAGGAAAACCTCCATGTTATTGGGTCTCTGGATTTTTCTTCACCCAAGCTTTTTTAACTGGTGTTAAACAGAATTATGCAAGAAAATATACCATCGCCATTGACAAATTGACGTTCGACTTTAACATTTTAAAAGTAGATTCTTCCAAAACTGCTCCAAACGATGGTGCTTATATTAATGGTCTATTCACGGATGGAGCTAGATGGGACAGGCAAAGTGGTAGATTAGCTGAACTATATCCAAAAATTTTATACGATGCTATGCCAGTTATTTGGATTATACCATTACTCACCGAGTCCTATTCACCAGGTGAAGTTATTTTTATTTTTTAACGCATTTATAATTCAAAATTAGAGTGACAATTCAAAATTTTGTTAAATGATTTTAGGTGATCGGTATGTATCTCCAGTGTATAAAACGTCTGAAAGAAAAGGTACATTATCGACGACGGGACATTCGACGAATTATGTACTTCCAGTTTTATTAGATACAGATCTTCCCAGAACGCACTGGATTAAGAGAAGCGTAGCTCTACTTTGTCAATTGAATTAAAAATTATATACATTGAATTTTAGTTGATTCAACTCGATGTTTAAAAACCAATAAAGAATATATTTAGTGTTGCTATTTATATTATCTGTGCGATAATTGACACTAGAAGGAGAAGGTATGGGACGGAGATTGGAGTGCCCCAGGGCTCGGTTCTGAGACCGACGCCTTGGAAGTGTGTGTTTGATGAAGTTTGTGGGTTAGCATGTGAAGAGGGATGTGAGATTACAGTATGTGCGGATGATGTATGTCTGGTATGTACGGGCAAAGGGAGAGGTGGAGCTAGAAAGAAAGGCGGGGAGGATGTGTTGGAAGATTGTGGAGAAGATAGAGCGGTGTGGACTGGAAGTGGCTGAGGATAAGACGGTGGGGCTACTGGTGAAGGAGCGGAGCAAGGCAAGGGAAGTGGGGTGATGGTGGAGGGAAGGAACATTCGGGTGGAGGAAGCGGTGAAATATCTAGGGGTGTGGTTGGATAAACAATTATCCTTCAAAACCCATATGTTGAAAGCTGCACAGAAAACAAAAGTAAGGTCAGAGTAAGCTGTATTGCTCGGAAGTGTGGAGTGAGAAAGCAGCGATGAATGCGAGGGTTAGACCACTCCTGCAGGTGCAGAGAGGGATACTCCTGAGGGAGGGGCAGGTGTACAGGACAGTGGGAGGACTGGCAGCGGCGGTGCTGTCAAGGTCCCATCCATTGGACTTGATGGCTAGAGCCAGACAGAAACACTGGAGGGGTACAACTAGAGATGTACAGGAATGGATAGAGGAAGTAATGGAGAGAAGGTAAGATGAGTATGAGGGCGCACTGAAAGGAGCGAGTGGGAGCAGGAGAAATTGGGTAAACTTGGGTGGACCGGAAATTCGGGGAGGTGAACTACTTCTTGACCCAGCCCAAGTAACAATGAACAATGCCGATTTATTGGGCCTGTTCAGACAATAAGCTGATTAGTAGTTGATTGGTGGTGTTAAAGACTAATTAAGCTACTAACTTGAATAATAAGCTGAATAAGCGCCGAATCAGACAATATAGATGCCATTATACAATTGAATTATCACAAAAGTATCGAACAAAATTCTATATTGTTGGAATAGCCTTTTTTAAAAGAAGTTTCCTTTTATGAGGTTGCATAATCATGTCTGGTTAAAATGAGCACCACATAAACGATGCTTCGAGCCAAACTTTAGCTTTAAAACAAAAACAACAAATTAAATCAATGCATGAAACTAAGGCTCATAAATGTAATATGAAGATCTAATAATAAAGTATTATACTAACAGTTCCTCACCTTTCTGAATCCTTTGGAAAAAGGTATAATTTTCCATCACAATTATAATATTTATTGTTACATACACGAACTACACACACAATACCCGTTTTCTTCTTTTTAATAGTATCCATTGCAAAAAAATGCTTATAAACTATTAAAATAATACCGAAAACCCGTAAAAATATAAGCTGTAATAAATAATTCGATTCGCAAATTCACCACTGGCACTTTAGTTGGATCGCAGCACAGCACTGACCGCCGGATGAGATACTCATCCGAACTGATCTGAACGACGTTGTAGGTCACAGAGAGCTCGGCAGTGTAACGTCACGAGATAACATACTGGTTCGTTCCTGTACTGTGGTTTAACCACCGTATATGTGGTCTGTGACCACCGTACACTAACTACCAGTGTACGGTGGTTTAACTGTTTCTAGATCATAATCAAGAGGACAATGTAACCAGGATTTCTTTTTTGATTTTTTCATTAGGTATTTCTTTTTTGCGCGTAGATTTTTGAAAGGTAGTAGGTTTCCAAGTATACAGTGTTTTTAAGACTGGGACCATTTTACTTAATTGATTTAATGATTGATTATTGATAAAAGTATTAGTCGTTACAGGGTCGTATTTATTTTGTTGGCGAATAATAAATTATTACCTAAAAACTCTATAAGACTTTTGGGTCATTCTTAATATAATTTACTTAGTACTTTTTCTTTTTCATCAGGTATAGTGCGGCTCTGCACGGTAAATCCGAAAAGTTTTATGGCTCTCTAATCTGTAGTTTATTCCCATTTATTTTGTTATCTATTTATTGCTTCCCAATTTCGTACTGTAAAGTAGATATTTAATTTATTAACGGACTAACCTTTTGATTTGAGTAAATAAATAAATAAACAGCTGCTTAATTACACGCTTAATCGTAAGCCCATTATTCATGTTGGCGTATTATCTACAATACGACGATAACATTGCCAGTTTTAAGTAATTTGAATAACGTGGATGTACAGCAAGACCCACTAAAATCCATCAACCTATCTTGGACATTTTTCCAATTTAATAACATATGAATTGGTGCTGATGTAACATTTAGATATTCAGAAGTACCTAGTCGTTGTTTTTTTTTAATTACTCTCTCTATTCCGATATAGTATACACGAATATGTTGAGTTAACTGTATCTGACGATGATATATTTATCGAAACAATTGTCAATAATTTACTTGCAATTTACACATTTTTTCAAATATATTGTGGAGTCATTTAGAAACAGTTTCATTTAAAACCATACGAATATGTTGTTTGACAGGAGCTCCATTTGTAATCAGTATAAATAAATCGGAAAATTATCAAATTGTTGTGGTTACACTTGAACAACGATAATATCTCGTCACAAAAATCTGAAAACTATGCTTAAATTTTAACCAAAGAATTTCTGACGAGACTCTTAAAATGAATAAGCTGGAAAAAATGAAAAGGAGGAATTAGCTGAATGAAAGTACCACTGCTCTAGCTGACAGGATGAAAAAAATGTCCACTTAAATTTACTTCTAAACCTGTGCAAACTTTGAGCGCAAGAGTGAAAATATTATTTCTCTAAAACCACAAGGGGTCCTGCAGTTCATAAAAGAAATGTAGGTAATAACACACTACGCCTAATCACTTAATCAGAATTTGAATTACTATCATCAATAGCTGTTATAAACAGAATGTACACAGATAAAACAGTGAATGTTGCGATTGCAAATAAGCAAATTAGAGAGCATTAAAGTTGTGTATGCCAACATAGGCGAACTCCCCTATATTTTGCATGTATTTGCGTATATTTTCTGTAAACAGGTAATTTTTTGTTATCTTCAATTACTTAAAGTGAATTTATTATTTTTCCATACAATATCAATATACGTACCAGTATTTTACATTAAGTTAATTTTATCGTTCATACAATTGGAGCAGTATACTTAATTCGTATAGACACAATGTTGGGGGTGGTTGTATTTTTAATTTTATTCACAAATGCATGTAGCCAATATGCTTACAATGAAGAAGATATTGATTCTTATGAAAAATTAATAATGGATGCATGGAATGCATCAACAACATATCAACCACTTACTAGTTCAGAAAAATACAGAGCTCTTAATTGTGGACCACCAAAAGGTACGAATCTTTTTATTCAACTAATTTCAATAAGTTAAGTTAAAAATATTCATTGTACTCGTATTTGTATTACCAAGCGACGACAAGATGAACAAGAAATTAATAAAGAAAGTCCATCACATTCTCAATTTAACTAAGGCTGTTTTATATCCTTGGATATGACAGATTTGTACACTATGCTGTGACTTGAAAATATCTCAGCAAAATATGAAAATATTTTAAAAACAATAAAAGAAACTGATAATTAAGCCGCTATTTGTGTCTCAGTCCAACCGTTGGCTATGGCAGCAGCTTCAAATTGGAATCGACATTATGTTTCCCATGCCATCTGGCCATTGAATGTGGGTGGTCTTGACAAGGTGTTTTAGGAAAACTATACGTTGAATAGGGCCAGGTTCGATTATCGAAAAGGACGAGGTCGTGTCTCCAACTTCAATATTAGCTACTGAAGCTTGTGTACGAATTCTTCTTTCCAAATTAACCATGACATTATGGCGTCCACTTGGCGACGATCCAGATCGCCAAATATTTCTTCGGCGCCAGCTTCCCAGGGTCGCCCAGGGTGATCCTGGCAATACTGCATCCTTTGATTCCATCCCATCTCTTAGTGGATTGAGCATGGGTGTAACGTTTGGCTAGTTCCGCAATTGTCGAAGTCGTTAGGCCGTAGGTGTCACTGGGTCCTAGAATTTTTAGTCCAGCGGCTTCCCTGGCAAAAGAATCAGCAATGCGATTTCCTTTACTCCGGTCGTGCCCTTTAACCCACCTCAGGATAATATTGTTATCTGCCTAGGCGTTAGCTAAATCTTGGTGGCACTCCATAGTACTAGCCTTGATATAACACGTTGTCTGTTCAAGTCTAACAGGGCTTGTCTGCTATCAGTGCAGATTGTTATGTTTTTGCTAGAAATTCCTCTTCTGGTTAGTTCTTTTTGGCAATTGAGATACCAGCCAGTTCTGTTTGAACCACGCTGGTATTGTTTCCCATTCCCCACTTAATCTTTAGGCTTAGTGCTCTCGAGTTCACTTCACATCCTGAGCCTTCTTTCATTTTTGAACCATCTGCATATATGCCTATTGCATTTGCAGCATATGGCTTTGTGTTCTGTTTTATTTGTATTTTGTGGGGTTTGTTAAACAAAAACCTGGGATCAATTGCATCATTGGCTGCCTGCAGTAGAGGTAGCGTAGTAAGCGCTTTCTGCCATAGGCTTAACCTCAATAGGCCCACTCCTTCTTCGAGGTTTACACCAGCTGTGCGCAATCGTACCATGGCCATCAACGCAACCTTCTTGACGTACAGGTCCAGAGGGGTCAGACCAGTAATTAGTTCCATTGCTGCGGTTGGTGTTGTTCTCATGGCTTCTGTGATGTTCAAACAAGCCATTCGCTGTATTTGATATAATTTTTGGATGGCCGTTGCTTGTAGAACCTTCGGTCCCCATGCAATTGCTCCATACGTTAACATGGGTCTTATTATTGCAGTGTAGATCCAGGTGACCACACGGGGTGACAGACCCCATGTGCGTCCCACAGTCCTCCGACACTGCTCATAAACCAGATATGCTCTTTCTGCTCTGCTGTGTAGATGAGAGTTCCATGTTAGTTTCCTGTCGAGGGTAATACCAAGGTATTTCACCTCTTCCGAAAAGTTTAGTTTGCTTTTGAAGATTTCGGGAGGTTTTAAACCCGATAAACTTCTTTTCCTGGTGAAAAGGACCATCTCAGTCTTTCTGGGATTGATCGACAGTGAGTGTTCCTTACACCATGTTTCAATTAATTTAAGCCCATCCTCCGCTCTATCGCACAGTGTGTTCACAAATTTGCCAGTCTGCAAGATAACTATGTCATCTGCGTATGCAATTGTGTAGAATCCATTGTTGTTGAGGAGATTAATCAGGGTGTCTAGGACTATGTTCCACAGAAGGGGTGCTAATTGGTTCACGTGCTAATTGGCAGACAATCTGAATTACAACTTAAGCCGAGAGAGGCCAGTGGTTGGCACGTCCCCACTCACGGTTCTAATTTGCTTCCTTTGAAGGAGACCGACACTTCAGCGACATTCATTGAAACGCCGCTGGCTTATTGGCATGTGCCAATGGTCACGTCTAGATCGAACCCGCATAATGTGGACACGCCCTTAGTTAATTTACAGCCGAAAACTTGACGAGACGAGGATTTTTTGACTATTGTAGATCGATCAAAAGTAATTCACAAGTTTCTAGATTTGCGTTTAACCTTTAGTCCAAAAATTATAGTTGTAGCCTTTTTAGCACGCTATTCACAATGCAATTTCATCAGTTTGGCCAATTTCTGAAATAATTGGCTGCATATTCCATTTATAGGTACCAAACAAGGTTTCGTTGAATTAAAACCGTTGGTTTAGTAGTTGAATTTAAAAACAAGGATCCGATGTCGGTCAGTTTTTAAGATTATTTTTTGGTATCCATTTTTTGGAATCTGATGAAGTGGGTGATTTTTTTTAAATAATGCCTAATGATGAACGCGTGATTAGGTTTTGTGACCATACAGGGTTGGGATAAACTATAAAACCAAGTAAATATCTTTTAAGGAAGAGAACGATATTTATGAAAATTTGCAGGTAAGTGCAATGGAACAAAATGCATCTGAATTACATTAATACCACGTTAATCGAGTTCATGCGAACCGTGGGATAAGATATCACACTAGCACTAGGGTGATATCATAGCGCACGGTCACGTCACGTCACTATGATATGAGAAACTTTCCGCCAGAGTAGAGAGTGCGATATATGTTAACTTCCTATATGGTCGTAGGAAAACAAAATAATTAATATAACACAAGTTACGTACAGAAGATATTTTATTTGTTTTGACAATGAAATCCAGATTTGCAAAGTGACATTCATAAATTATTGTTAATCTTTGAGCGTCTGGATGAAATTAAACAAAAATGTTGATTATGTATTGTATACAAAAACTCTTTTTTCACAGATTTTGGTGAATACGATTTCATAATAGTTGGATCTGGATCAACTGGATCGGTATTGGCAAGACGTCTTTCGGAAATTTTAGACTGGAAGGTTTTAGTATTAGAAGCTGGTGAATTCGGAAATAATGTTACAGCTATAACCGCAATGGCATATAAAGCTACTATCTTGAGTGACTACAATTGGGGCTATTATAGCATTCCACAAAGAAATACGTGTTTGGGTATGTATTCAATTCTAAGGGAATGTTTGTTTGTATAAATTGGGATAAATATTCACTGAGACCTGGAAGCTCTCCAGCAAACATGTTACGCGTGAGCGTTTGAAAACAACCAACTCTCTCGTACAACAAAGCTTTTAGAAGCAATGGTCCACCTAAATCAACTTCAGCATTGCACAAAATGGCATCCCTTACCAAACAATAATAACGGCTCCATAGCCACACAACTTTCTTTCTTCAATAATTGATGTTTCGTGAGCATCTTCTGCCAAACTAAGCTGTCTGCTCTCTCCAAGAGTTTTGGTCCAACGCATTGAGCTCCTCTAATAAGGCCAGGACGTGGATTTATTTTTATATTCCTTTCCCATACTCTGATAATGCAAGTGTCAAATATCTTTCTTCCTAATCCTTCCCACTTTATCAGAATCTCTTGCATTTCGTTGAAACTCTTAAAGTAGTCTTACTATGACTTCCCAGACGAGTAATCCTTCAAGATATCTACAACGTAAATCTCATACCCTTTTACCTGGTTCGTTTTTTGTGGTGATTTTTAGGTTTAACTCAGTAATTGTCAAATTTCATTATTAGCTAACTTTCGCTTAGCCGGAGCCAACAAATAATCAACACTTTGTATATCATTAAGGGCAAGACTTATCACACATGTTTAAAAATTAGAAGTGAGTTACGAATCCTCCTTAACATTATTTTAAATTACTTTGGAAACACCCTGTTGTAAAAAAGTGTTCAATTGTAAAAAATATTTCAGTATGAAGTATGAAAAATTATTTAGGAATCAGTATATAAATACAAGGAAAAGTTTATTGGTATAACTTAACTTGAAAACAATGTAGTAATTGTTGCAGTATTTGTTTTCAATAATATCGACACTAATTGCGGAAAAAAACCAGTCACCATCATGGAAATATTTTGGTTATTTCTACAGTGAAAATATTTTAAGATTAAAAAAAATGCTGTTAAATTCAATTGAAGAACTTTAGTGTTTGCATTTATTGCCTTTTTGCATTATGGAAAGCATAGATACCCTGACTATTTTTGTTTTATGATTTGTTAATTTTTCTTTCCGTAGGATTTGTAAGGTTTGCTTATCTAAACAATAGACACGATGAAAAATTATCAAACAACTATTAACCTATATTAAATATGCAAGCTCAACAATTAAAGTAACTTTAAAAGTACACTGAAGCAAAACCAACTAAACTCAAACACGATCTATCATTATAAATCAGCATAACCTCACTATTAAGTACCACGTGTTCTGAACGCTTTGTTTATAGTTTTACCACAGGGCTGTTGTCAAAATAGTTTGTGACGTCACGTGGACATGCCCTGCTGCTATTTTGGATTGTTTGTTTTTGTTTCGCTTCCGTGTCTCCGGAGTGCACAAATAACAATATACATTTCCCAAGCACTCATTGAGCTTTCTCTTTTATCTCTCGATAGAACATTGAAAAATGAAAACTCTTTTATAGTAGAACTACAAACAAATAGAATATACCTAAATTCACATTATAAAATACAGTATTAAAAATACAATACAATGATGAAAATTAATACAAGAATGAAAATGCAAAAAATGAAATGCATGGTCTGAACACTTCTGATATATGTATATAGTATAGTTCTTTTCACGATCTGAAAAACTAACCTTGCCTGAAGAAGGGATAATGACATACAATAAAGCCATAAAAGTATTACCCGTTACAGGATCGTATGTATTTTGTTGGCAAATAATTTTCATTGATTTTTGTATAGCATTAGTGATGTGACAATTGAATTCAAGAAAGTTATCGACAGTAATTCCTAAATCCGTAATTACCTAATTAGGTACATACATGACATTTACTGGTATTTAGATCCATGCAATTATACGAGCACCAAGTAGACAGACTAGTTAAAAGTTCTACTTTAAGTCATCTGCAAAAAGAATGGAGCTGCTCTCATGATAACGCTACATGTGTGGTGATGGAGTTGGAATTAAGTCAAAAATTTCGCTGCAAAATATACAGTGAGATCAGAATCTCTAAAAAAACACGAGTGAAGGGCTACTAAAAGGCCTTGCTCGGAGTTTATGTAAAAGATTATAATATATTGAACTGTGTTCTTAAACTGTAATATCATACATATTGCTCTTCCATCCGGCTAATAGTATGTAATTAGTTTATTCTACCAAATTTAAATACACGAAATATTAATATATACAATGCCAGTATTGTTTTATTTCAGGTTTCGAACACTCACGCTGTCCTCATATTAGGGGCAAAGGAGTTGGAGGAACATCTTTATTGAATGCTTTAATTTATACGAAAGGAAACAAAAATGATTTTGACATTTGGTGTGCATTAGGCAACAAAAATTGGTGTTTCAAAGACGTCTTTCCATACTTCTTAAAATCCGAACATTTCAACCCCACAGATCCTACTGTACCAGCCGAAAATGAGTACCACGGTTTCACGGGACCCTTAGAAGTCGAATATCCTATGCCTAGAAGTAAACATTCTAAGGTAATAACTAATGAATGAAGCTTTGTTTTACGGTCATAATAGAGTAATAGAGTAGTAATAATAGAGGGAATCATTAAGAAAAACACCTCCTCACTTTTTAGAAAGTAGAAAACCTGGGACATGCCCCAAGATGGTGTGATGAAAAAGTATGAGTGTTCAAAGAAAGGAGTGAGATGTATGTATTTTGGGGTGACATTCACTGAGACCTAAAAGATCTATTGTGCCCCCTCACTTCTACTTAGTTTCTGAGAAGAGTCTCAGATACTAGTAGCTTCTTTAGTCCTATTTCCCGGAGGAATTTTAGGATGTCTGCAGGCTTCAACTTAGGTAGATGTTCCTCTTCTATCCTGTAATCTCCCAGGTGCTGTGCTCTAGGATTCTGAAGTGCTGTGCAATTGAAAAGTATGTGGATGGAGGTTCCTTCTTCCATGTCACAAAATCTGCATTCTTCTTCCTCCACTATTTTGAGCTTTTTCAGGTGCCATTCAGGAGATAATGTCCCGTTAGGATCTCTGTTAAAACTATTAACGCAGTTTTACTTTGACTTATGCATTCATTTGATCTCAACAGGTTGTAGTCACCCAGAAGAGCCTTTGATTGTATAAGCCCTACTAGATCTTATCAATGGTCAGATCTTATCTTTTTCTCGGCTTTACCTATTTCTTCCAATATTACATTGGGGCTGATTCCGCAAAAGGGTTCAGGCCCCCAGAAAGGTATTTCAGTCCTCCTCTTTGCTAGTTCATCTGCTATTTCATTTCCTTCTATTCCAGTATGTCCTGGATTCCATAGTAAGGTGAGTGGGATCCAAATACCATTACCAGACTTGGAAAGACCATTCAATGGTACACAGATGGCTTAAAAGCAATAGAAGGAACTGGGATAGGAGTGCACGG